>PVJL010001663.1:0-86592 GCA_004026885.1 Lyroderma lyra
GGGGTTGTGTAATGTACCTTTTCCAATCCCGGGCTGTATATGGAGATTTGGGATTCTTTAAACCGGCGCTACCTGGATTTTATTAAAAAGCGGGGAGCTCGGCGGGAGGAAAGCTGGCTTTTCCGGGGGCTGCGGGAACCCGGCCGCGGGAGGGCGGAGGAGTTGGCGCGCCAAGCGCTCGGCCCGGGGAGCGGTTTTCTACCAAAAAAAGGAAAGGCGGGCAAAAAGTGTGAGGAGGCTGCGGGTGGCGAAGGGGAGCAGCGGCCGCGGGATGGCGGGCTGCACGGGCGCCTAGCCGCACTGGGAGCCGGGGCCGCCACCGGAGTCACCGTCGCCAGAGCCTGGAGTCGGGAGCCCCGCCGCGCCAGGTACGCCGCCGGGTCGCCCGCCCCTGGCCGGGCGCGATGGTCTCCAAACTTCTCCAGCTGGCGCCCCCACTCCGCCTTCCCCTCGGGGTGCGCCGGGTGATCCCCGCATCTCTCTAACCCTCGAGATTGGAATCAGGGACAGGGGTCGGCAAGGAGGGGGCGTCCTGGGAGGTGTAGGGGCGAACTGCTGCGCCCCGAATGCCCACTAGCCCCCAGTCCCTCTCCAGCCTGCCCAGTTGGCCGAGGGGCGTCGGTTCCCTTCTCCGTTCCCAGCAGGCGGCAGGGGAGCCCGGGACGCCGAGACGCTTTCGATTATAGACTGTTTTTAATTAAAAGCCGGAATTCAGCCATTTTAACTGCATTTAAGAGGGAGAGAAAAGTAGGGAGAACGCAGCGGAGCCCGCAGATGGCCGAGCCAGCTTCTCTACCGGAGGGAGGGTGTTCTGGGGGGGCTTCACCCCGACTTCTCCAAAGTGGGGCGCTGAGGCATGCCCTGAAGCGCTGGTTTTTAAAAGAAAGCTACACAAAGAACATTTTTTTTTTTTTTAAATCACGGAAAGCTCATTGCCTTCTTAAGATGTATCTTCGGATGTGGCGATCTTAGATTTTTCCAAAGTAAACGCGTATCTGGTAACCAGAGCTGAATCAGAGGGAGGGAGGGGTAGTTGTAACCAAAACCAGGTTAAAATAAGCAGCTTTAGGAAAGTTGTGGAGGGAGGTTGGAGAAGGAGGCCCCGGGCCTGGCGGCCGGGGGTCTACAGCTTGCGGCGTGGGGCGCAGGGAGGGCACCCGGGAGCTGTTGGCTTTGGCGAGATCCGCGCTTCTAGGAGAGCTCCGGCCTTCGGAATCAGGAATCCAAGCTGCTGCGGGCAGACGGAGAGCGAGAGCAGGGTTGGCTGCAAGACCCACTCCCGCCCCCACGGGAATCGGCCAACGACAAATCTTTTAAACAGCTTTAAACTGGAACTACAGGGGGATTTTCCCAATGCTGGGGGGAGGTGCCCCTAGGTCGGCTGCAGTGCGAGGGTTTTCTTCGTAGGTTATTTTTGGGGTTGGGGAAGCTAGGGTAGGAGCTAGACCCATGAGTCCCTTCCCTCTCCTCTGACGCCCCTCAAATACCCGCGCCAGGCCACGTCCTCGGCCGCAGGATTCCCAGGCCAGGGCGTTGGAAAATGAAACCAAAGCTTGTTTGGAAGGATTCTTTTCAATCCCCGGGCGAGAATGCCACGTCTCCGGTCCTGGGCTCGGACTCAGACGCTGCAGCTCACAGTGGCGGGGGGTGGGTGGGGGCGAGTCTCTTTAAAAATAATAAACCCGCTTTGCACCCTCTCTCCCGAAAAAACCACGAGCTCGGCGGCTGGGGACGAGCTCAGGGAAACCAAACTCAGAAAACAGAGGCGAGGGCCCCCTAAAGATTAAATATTAAACTTTCCGGGTCAGATAGTGACACAGTGTTTAGCGAGACATTTCCAACTGCTCTTGGAAAGGTTTCACGGTTTGAAACCCCGGAGCATGTGACGCTCAGGAATCAAACACACTTCGAAGGTTTGTATTTGCGCCGTCCCGGCAAGGCCGAGGGACCTTTCCCCAGTCTGAGGAGGAGGACCCGTGAGCCGCCGAGGCAGAGGCCAGGCTGGGGCGCCGCGGGCCACCCGCCTCTTTCCCAGCCCGGGCCCCGGGAGCCTGAAGCCACTGGAGGAAGGAGCATGGATATTTACTTTTTATGGAAAAGGGGCTACTCCCGATTTCATTTCTGGCCACCAAATCGGCAGCTCCCGACCCTGAACGGCAAGAAGACTTTCTGAAATTTATTTTTTTTTCTTCTTTTTCCTTTTCTCCCTTCTCTTTCTTCCGCGGCCCGTCTCCTTTCCCCGCCAAGACTCCGTGTGCACCGCCTCGCGCAGCTTTGCCTGGCCGCCCGGAGGGGCCCCATCGCCGGCTGCCTGTGTGTCTTGGGCCGCGGGACCACCGCCGAGCGCAAGTCCCGCTGGCCGCCGCCGCCATGCACGCCGCGGAGCCCCCGCCGCCCGAGGACTCTGGGACTACGCTGAGGCCGAACTTTTAGGTCCCGCTGAACGAAGCCAGCGGGCCGGGTGGGGGGCTGGCCGCGGCACTCCCGCGGAGGATGGATGGCCGAGACTTCGGGCCCCCGCGGTCCGTGCACGGCCCCCCGCCGCCGCTGCTGTCCGGCCTGGCGATGGACAGCCACCGCGTGGGCGCGGCCACGGCCGGACGCCTGCCCGCCTCGGGCTTGCCGGGCCCGCTGCCGCCCGGGAAATACATGGCCGGCCTCAACCTCCACCCGCACCCGGGTAAGTGCTCTGCGCCGTGCGGGTCCCCGCTTATTTCCCCCCCGCCCTCCCCGGATCCCGGGGAGTTAGGCCCCGGAAATACTTCTGGGTCTGTTCCCTGGCGTTCGCAACGGTGGCGCGGCGCCTCCCTCTCGGCCTATTCACGGAGGTGCGAGCAGTCTCAGTTCCCGGGGCGGGGAGACCCCGAGCCCAGGGCAGAGGCCAGTCTAGAGGCGCCGGCGGAGAAGGGCGCGTTGTTCGGCTACCTTCCCCGGCGCGCTGGGTCCTTACAAGGCACATTCGCCGGAATCGGAGCCATTAGGGGCGATTCCAACACCCGAGCCCCTGCGACTGAGGCTGGGCTGGAGTTTTCAAAATCTGGGCGAGAAAAGAAACCTGTCCTACACCCTTTGAAACATCTGCTCCCGGAGCTCGAATCTATTTCTTGGCAAACGCCCTTGCCGGCGCCGGTGGGCCCCAGTTCCATTCCTAGCTCCTTCACTCGAGCGGTGCGGGGTTCCTGGCCACCTCGAGTGCTTGGGTGTACGGGGAGGACTGGGGTTTCAGTCCCGGGACCTTGGCTTCTGGGGGGTGGGCGGCGGCCCTAGGGAGAACCTTGTCCCCTGGGAGAACAGCAGTCTCAGGACCTACATCCCGGTAGGAGAGCAGACCCCGGCCCCGAGGGCCCCCTGTACTCCGGCGGGAAGGCAGGCGGGCACGCGGCGCGGCGGGGAAGCCGAAACTGGGCCCTTGCCACCCCAGAGCTGGGGATGGAAGCGGCGCGGGAGGGGATCGAGCCGAGTTCCAGCGGCGTTGGGAAACCCTTGGGTCTGACATCCCGCCGCGGGAGGAGGTGGCGGAGAAGGCCCTTCGCCATTTCCCGAGAGGGGCTGCCCAGATTGGATGGGGACAGCGACGGGGAGGGAGACGCTTTCCCCGGTGGTCGCGGCCGCTCCTGTGGGGCGCGGTGGGAAGGGAGTCGCGGGGCTGTCCAGACCTGCAGCCGGCCGCCACACGAGACCCGGTCCCTCCTCCCGGGCTGCCTCCAGCCTGTGCCTGGCGCCTCACGCTTCGACTTTGGGAAAATCCACCTCTCCCACTCCAAAGTAGTCTGGGGCTCTTGTGATTTCTCGGCGAGCCCCCGACGCTCCCCTCGGCGTTGGGGTTTTGGAGGGGACACCTCCAGCCGCTGCGCCGCCTTGGCCCTGTCCCACCGACCCTGCCCACTCTGCCGCGCTCGCCTTTTTTTTTTTTTTTTTTTTTTTTGCCTGTCTCTTCGGTTTTTCTCCGGGAACTTTTCAGGAACCAGAGTCCCGGGACTCGGCAAGACAAAGGGCCTTTGTGAGGCGCTGGGCGGGGGAGGGGCAGCGCGGGGGCCGAGAGCGCGGAGATACCCGCCGGCGGGGGTGCGAGGCCCCGGTCGGGGCCCCCGGGCGTGCGTGTCCCCCGGGAGCTGGGGCCGCATTCCACCCAGGGGGGCGGCGAGGACGGCGTGAGAAGGGTGCCGGAGACCCTAGAGGAAGGGTTAGGGGCGCCCCTGGGGTACAAAGCCCTTTTGTGCGTCCCCAGAGGCCGCGGTTATTTTTGTTTGCGTGTCTTTTGAGTTCGTCGGGTCTCTCGGTCCAGCCCGCGGTGGTGGGCAGGAGGTCTGCGGCCTGGGAGTCCGACACCCGGTCTTTCTGGCTCGTAGCGCCTTTGCTCGCCTTCGGGGAAAGGTACCGCGGACTCCCCGAGTCTCAGATTTGGTGCGGGCAGAGGCCAAGCGCCCCAATCTGAACAAGTGAAAACCACCACTACTCCTGGGGCGCCTGTTGCCTGACCTAACCGCGGCAGTCAGGCCGCCCAACGCCCACTAGGTAGATGGGGAGGTTGAAGCGGGAGAGGGAAAGCGACTTGACCGAGAGGCCCGCAGGACGAGGATGTCCAGGGGGAGGTGGCCGCAGAGGCCTGTCTCAGCGCCTCCCTCTCCCGCATTAGGAGCTGCCTGACTTCTGCATGCTCGGCGGCTGAGGTCATGGAGGAAATAGCAGGCGGGCTCGGGAAACGCTGCCCCGGAGAGCCGTCGCCACCCCTCGGCCCTGCGCTCACCCCGGGGAAAGGGTAGAGAGGGCTAGCGCTGCCCCTTGCTGCCCCCACTTTGAGTGGCCTCCCAGAGACTTCAGACCCCAGGCCAACGCCCAGAGTAGAGCCCTGTGCTAATCCCATTAGCCAGGAGGTGGGGAGCTTCTCCCCATTCACTGCTTGGGTGGGGCCGGATTACAAATCCTTCAACCCAGCACGCCTCCCCCCCCTTTTTTTATGGGGTGCAGGTGCTAAATTTTCTCTGTCAACGCCCTCTCTTTCTTGGCTGTCAGCTTCTTAGGTCTGGCCTGCATTATCATCCCCATCTTTGTTTATTTTTGTACTGGGAAGCCCGGAGAGGCTGAGCCATTTGCCCGGGGTCACACAGCGAGGGAGTGAGAGGCCATTCCTGTTACCTCTGGACTCCAGCGTGGGCGGGGTTCTAGTGGATCGGCGGAGCCCTCCTCCTCCGCAGCGGGAGCTGCCGTGGGAGAGCTCAGGGCCAAGGGGACCCTGGCTGGAGGGTGTTCGGACCCCATCCAGACAGGTATGGACAGGAGGGTTGTTGTGAGGGAGGGTCTGCAGGAGGAGCTGCCTTTTGCATCGTGGGTGTAGGCCGAGGAATGTGGCTCTTTCTCTGAAGAAGAGGAGGTGAAATCAATAATAAATGGGGTTTGGGGTAAAGTGTGGTGGTTTACCTTTCCATAGTATTGAAATGTGTGTGAGTCCTAAATGTTCACAGCCGCCAGTGAAATAACTAAATGACAAGCACTTGGAAGGTTTGCCTCTGCTCTGGAGTTGGGAGGGCAGGACTCCATCCTCCTGAGTTGCAATTAAAGAGCTATTAGCAGGATTTTGTACTTGGATGTTGATTCTCCCTGCCTGCGCATCCTGGGCTGGCCTCTGGAGGATACGTGAATGGGGGGTGGGAACTGAGGATCTGGAGGGGAGGCCTTGCACTTTGGACTGACCCATGGACAATAGGGGGCCACCGCCTTCTCCAGGGTCCAGGGGCTCTGTCTGTGGAATCCAGCCTGTCAGTCTACTGGGATTGATTTAAAAAGATTAATCAGTGGGCTGACTGGTGGAGTGATGTGATCCCAAAGATAAGGGAGATTTGCTGGGTGCTTCTTCCTCTGGTTAGAGGCCCAGGAAGGCCTGGGGAGGGGGTGGTTCTGGAATCTGGAAGGGCCTCAGGGCTCCTGCCCTCTCTACCCCAGCACTTTCTCCCCTGGCCTCCTGCGTGCCAGGCACTGCTCTGGCCCTGGGCATCCAGCAGTGGCCAAACAGACAACAATCTGCTTTCATTGGAGCGCCCATCCTGGTATGGGGGCCAGGCAGTAAACACACCAGGGAATGGAATCGTTTTAAACAGAGGTACAGGCTGTAAAGGACAGAGCACGCCGAGGGGCTGCTTGGGCCTGAGTGGTGAGGGGCTGTGAGTCTTGAGAACGGCAGTGCTGGGGGGGAGCTGGGATGGGGAAGGGAGGTAGTGGGAGGAGGGTGGGACCTGTAATGAGGTCTTGGAATTTCAGACTGAGGAATGAAAAGGCAGTGGAGGGTTTTAAATGGAGGGAGTGACTCAAAGTGAGAGACATTTTACAGAACTGGTCTGGATTCTTAAAAAATGTCAGTGGCATGCAAGGCAGAGGAAGGCCAAGAACTGTTCCTGATTAAAGAGACTAAAAAACTGTGACAGCTGAAGGCAATGTATGGCTCTCGACTAAATCTTGGATCAGGGAAGAAATTGCTCTAAAGGACATCATTGGGGCAGTTGGTGAAATTGGAATATGGACTGTAGATTAGCCGATAGTATCAAATCAATATGTTTCATGAGGTTGACAACTGTATTGTGGTTATGTAAGAGAATGTCCTTGCTTTTTAAGCAGTAGGAACACTGAAGTGTGTGTGTGTGTGTGTGTGTGTGTGCACGCGTGTGTGCGTGCATGAGCCCGTGTGCGTGGGGGGAGATGTGATGTCTATAGTTTACTCAGGAATGGCTCGGGAGAGAAAAAACAATGTAATTTATGTACTATATGGGACACAGTGATACATCGAATGACATCTAATAACACAGGGTGAGAAAGCCGTTCGCAGTTGCCGGACCTGGGGAAGGTCATATGGCAGTTCGTGGCCCTATTTCAAACTTTTCTCTGAGTTCGAAATGATTTCAAAATAAGCATTACAGAAAATGAGGGTGGGGTGCTGGCTGGAGACTGGTTGTCGGGAGAGAAGCAGGTGACCAGGGATGGAGGCTGGAGGGGCCAGGGTTTGGCTGCTAAGAGATGGGGAGAGGCAGAGAACAGCGACAGTACCTGCAGTTTTTGGAAAGTGCTACTTGTGGAGGAATGGGGGGAGGACCAGATTTTAGGAGAGGGTGGTGATGGGGTGTTCTTGTTTGGGATGCTCTTTGCTCTTGTTGTGGACTGGTCTGGGGGCTGATCTGGGGGCTGATCTGACTTAACTCCCACCTAGTCGTGTGTGGTACTGTCTTTCACCCAGTGGCACTCTTGTCCTTTATTTCCCAGCCCAGCTTTTGAGGGGACCAATGGGAGCTGCTATTGGGGCAGGGCTTGGGCCTCCCCAGGGGCTGCTGAGAGTCCTGGCCAACAGTCAGTCTTGGCCCCCAAAGCTAGGCCCCTTACCAGAGCATTGCCCACCAAGGCCTGGCGTCTGACTCTGGAGGAAGTCAGGGCCATTAGGTGGGAACTTGCCACCTTTGCACACGGATGTACCTACTGCCCGCATCCGAGGTTCCCTCATGAGCTGATGAGAGTGAGGGGACTCTGAGCCTGGAACAGAAAGCCCTGTTCACACACGCACAGCCGGGTTTGTACATTCTGGGCTCTCATGAGGCAGCTGAGGTTCCCATCCTGCCTGCAGGCTCCAGATAAGGAACCTGAGGCAGGTCGCCCCTGGAGGCTGAACTCAGAATGCTGGCCTTTAGGTCTTGCTCTTCTACTCCTGGCTGTGTGATGATTCTCTAAGCCTCGATTTTCTCACCTGTCAAATGGGCCCATTAGTGGTACTGAATTCGTTTGGTGGTTGTGAAATTTGAATGAGCAAGTGAAAGCCAGCTGCCTAGCACAGCGAAAGCCTTCTGCAAAAGTTACAGCAAAAGCGATTGCTGTCATGACAGTGACCATGAGCTCCTGGCTTGCGTGTCCCTTGTCTTAGTCCAGACCTCGCACAGGGCCTCTGGAATTGGACCGTCCCCGGGTCCCTTACTTACCTGAACTCGTCATTTTTATTTCTTCTTCTTCTTTTTTTCTTTTTTGGGTAAGGTACATTCTGGTGAGTATGGAATAGTGTGTGCATTTTAAATGTTTTTCCCAATTTATTTATTTATTTTTTAGTTTTATTGAGGAATACTTGGCATGCCATAAAAGCCACCCATTGAAAGAATACAGCTCTGCTTTGTGCTTAATAACACACTTCAGAAGAAAAGTCACATGTCATTTAAAACGTCAGGTAGCCTTAGAAGGGTTCCAAAGAAAACCAGCAGTCCCCTGCCTCGTGTCTCCCCCATTCCTGATCCCCACTTTGACCTTTTCTGGCTCTTTCTTTTGGCTTTTTAAATCCATATTTCTAAGTAATAATTCTCTTCGACGGCTAGTTTTATTTCAGTTTTTGAGATTTTCCCATTGGCTTTTATGGAAGGTGAGGATTTGGCATAGATTGCCTGAGTCTGAATCCTGACTCTTCCGTTTGTTAGGGGGAGATCACGGCAAGGTAACACTTGTACCTTGGTTTTCTCATGTGTAAAAGGGGGGATAACAGTAGTGGCTACTTGCTGAGATTGTTGTGAGGATGACATAGTTAACACATGTAAAGCATTTAGAATTTTATAGACTATAATAAGCGCTTAGTACCGTATTTTGCTGAGTACAATGTGTTCCCATTTACAAGGCGCACCCAGGAGGTTCTGGCCCAAACTTGCAGTGAAAAAAATCTTTCCTTTTAATTTTTTTCTTTTTTTTTCTTTATTTTTCCTTTTTATTTTTTAACTCAAAATTTTATTTGTTTATATTTACTATAAGTTCTTGTTTTTTGTATTGTAAGGGAATTTTAATATTTATTTTTTAGCATAACATATATGGAGTATAAAACTGAAAGCAACAAAGAAATAACAACTCATGGACACAATCAATAGCTTAGTGGTTAAGGGGGGACGGGGGAGTCAAATATATGCTGGTGGAAGGAGAATTGACTCTGGGTGGTGAACACAAAACGTGATACGTGGACGATGTATTTGTAGAATTGTACACCTGGAGCCTATGTAATTTTTACTCACCACTGTCACCCCAATAAATTTAGCAATAAACAAACAAACAAACAACCCTATTATCATGTTCTAGGGTATTGTTTTGCATACGGATATCATTATTGATTTCTAGAGTTACACTTTTTAAATTCATAAGCATAAGAAAAGAATTAAAAGCATTTATATAGATAACAGAATTAGTATTACCCATGTATAATGAGCATTTTATTTTTCCCTCACAAATTTGGGCAAAAACGTGTGCATGATACATGGCAAAATACGGTCAATGTTTATTGTTACTACATCACCCCCCAGTGTTTACTTCCTCTATCCTCCCAATACATGTGAAATCCAGTTTTGTTTAAACTGGGTTTATTATTATGGCTTTGGCTTGGTGTGAACATTTACATTTGAGCCAAGTGGTATAATAAAGTTCATTTCTATGGGGTTATTAATTGCCTCTTTCTTTTGTTTCTGGGATTTCTTAGAATCTCTGTCTTCCAATCTCTTGGTACATTTTTCATTTGGTCAAATCTATTGGATGTGCTGCCTCTTTCTTCCCTTGGAGATTTCCTTGCTGGAATTTACATCTTCTTGCTCTAGTCCGGGTTGCTTGGGCCTGGCAGGGCCACCTATGCCTCTTGTTGTGTTAGAGCTCCTGCTTCCTGATTGCCATGCCTGCCTTTCTCCTGCTTTACTTTTTCTTTTTCTTTTTCTTTTTTTTTTTTTGGTGGAGCACACCCTGCAGTAGCTTTCTGTGAGCGGTATCCTCACAGAAAGGCAATGTTTTTGAGGCCTACTTTGCATGCCTGAAATGACTTTACACTACCTTCCCACTTGACTGGCGTTTTGGAAATAATTTCTTTTCCTCGTTAGTGTTTGGAAAGAATTGCAACATCGCCTTCTAAATAAATTCCATGGCAACTTTTTAGGAGTGTGATGCTATTTTGACACTTGATCTTTGTATGTAAACTTTCTCCCCCCTTTCCCAAATGCTCAGATTCTTTTGGAACGACGTCATAGTTAAGAGCACGGACTCTGAAATTCGTATCCACGCTCTTCCTCTCACTAGCTTATGGCCTTGGACGTGTTGCCTTATCCCTCTGTGCTTCAGTTTTCTCTTATGTAAAAATGAGTAATCGGGCTTACCCTTTTATGGTTTGGATGAGGACTAAATGCCTCGATGTACACACATGCCTGAGTCATTGTGAGCCTCGTAGATGTTATTACTGTTGTTACTCTTTTATCCCTGATGCCGTGCCTCACTCTGGGTCCTTTGGCATTTGCTCTTTGGGTGCTCCATAGGACAAATCAATTTGAAAAGAAATCCTCCAGTCTGAAAATTTTTTTTTGCTTGTTTGTTTTTTTTGGTGGTTTCCTGGCTGGGAATCGAACCTAGGCCGCAGCGTTGAGAGTGCTGGAGCTTTAGCCACTACACCACCGGGGAACCCCTGAAATGTTTTTGAATGAATATTAATTTTGCTAGTATTTTATAATTCCCTTCCCACCATTTTTGCTGCTTGCTCTAGTACTCCTGATAGATGGTGGCTCTCCTGATGGCTCATCTACTTCTTTTTCTTTTTTTGGTAGTTCCCTGGCTGGGAATCGAACCCAGGCCGCAGCGTTGAGAGCGTGGAAGCCTAGCCACTGCACCACCAGGGAACTCCTCATCTACTTTGTTAAACTTCCTTTACTATGTATTGTCTCCTTTTGTTTCTTCTGCTTTCTAGGAGATGTTCTCAACTGTGTCTTTTTTGGCCATTCAGGTTAATTTTTAATTAGGCTGTCATATTTTTAATTTTTCGGCACTTTGAGAACTTGGATGCTGCTCCTTTCTTTTGTAATAGCACCCTGTTCTTGTTTCACGGGCACTTCTTTCCTCATCCCTTGGAGGGTATGAATTGTATCTCTTTTTTCCTGGAGTTTTCTTCTCTCGTGCATTGTCTGTTCCTCTGGGTCTTTTGTTTTTCTTTCTTTCTTCCTTTCTCATTTGTCTTTTACTTGAGAGACTCAGTGGGTGTCTGGTGATTGATTCTCTAGTGTTCCTTCATATTTTCAGAGGCACTAGCAGGCTGATGGCACTCAGATCCGGAGGCGGGACTTGCTGGCAATGCTGAACTCCCCGAAGGTGTCTGTGGGTCGTCCCCTTCCGACGTGGTCAGTCTCCCAGGCAGGAGTCTGTCTCCTGCCAGCTCGGACGTATAAACCTGGCTGCTCCTTTTCAAAGGACCAAGCCCACCTTTTAAGGATGAACAGGGGCACTCAGATCCCGTTTTCATTTTGGTCCCATCCTGAGAATCTGACCATCAGACGCCTGAGAATCTATTGGTCATTTTCCTAGTAAACAGGGCTCCTGTTGGGGTGGCGGTGGGGTTCTCAATGCTTCCTCTGCTCCTCTCTGCACCTTGGCCTTCAGTGTGGGGGTTCAGGCTGTTTCTTGATGACTCCCCTGTTCCAAGCTTCGGTTTCAGTGTCCCCACTCCCCACCCTGCCAAGTTGCACACCTCTTGTCGCTCTGCTTCCCTCTTCCAAATGGTTGTGGAGGTTGCCCCCTTCCCATTCCTCTGCTTTTGTCTTCTCGCCTTCTTAACTCCCCTACGGTACGGGGTCCTGCAGTTTGGGAAAGATTTGACCTGGTGGAATACTGCACCTCTTCTGGGGTCAGCCTGCGCCTTCCCTTGGCCCACTTGCCTGGGAGACCTGCCTCCTCGTCACTGCCCTCAAGCAAGAGTTCCTGGAAGGCCTGCCCTCCATCCCAACCTCTTCTTCCTCCAGGCCCAGATCTCTGTTAGGGGGAAAAGAAAATCAATGGGGAAATCCTCTATAATTGCTTTAGAATTGAGAGACCGTCTGGAGCCCCGGGGCGAGGCTGGGGTGGATTCATTTGCATATCTTTGTTCAGACTGTGGCCTTGACCGCCCTTAGATTTGAGCACCTACTTTGTGGGCTGGGAGTCTGGTTGGGGCTAGTCAAAGTCCCAGCCCTCAGCAGGCCCAGATTCCAGGCTGGGGAGAGTCTGCAGTTAGACCCTATTACCCTTCTAGGGAAGTGACCTCTGATGGGGCGGAGCTGGGGCTGTGGGATACTAAGAGATGCCTGCTGGGATCTGACTACCTAGGGGGTCAGGGCAGGCTTCCAGCTGCAGGGGAGGGAGCACTGAGTAGGGAGCTTGAGGAACAAAGCCCTGCAGAGGGGCCTGATGGGGTAGGGAGGCTGGGGCTAGCCTCCTGCCTCCCTCTCCAGCCCCCAGGCTCCGTTAGACCCCTGTCCTCCTGATGGGTGGGGCCGGAGCTGGGGCATCTGGCTGGGTGGCTTGGTGGCTCCTGCAGCTCTGGGGCTGTGCTTGATTTAGAGGAACCTCTGCCAAAGCCGTTCAAACCACTCTGCTACCTTTGGTGCACCAATGGGAGCTTGGGGATGGTGGCAGCAGCCACAGGTCCCGTGGCCTCGTCACAGCACCAAGATTGTGCAGGGTTAAGTCCCCACCTTGTCTGTCACGTGGCACCTTCTTCTAGGAGAAGGGATAGCCACGCAGCAGAGGACGCAGGCATAGCCCCAGTCACAGCTTCTCTCCTTTCTTGCTGCTTTCATTTTCCTTTAGAGACAGAGAGGTTGTATTACTTCCCCAAAGTCACACAGCCAGGAAGTGAAGGTTGAAGGAGCATGGCCTGAACTATCTGCAAGAAAGCCCTGGGCCAGGGAGAGGTATTGATAGGAAATTTTGTCTCTTTCCTTTTTCCTTTATTGACTGACTTTATTTACCAATTTTGGTTTTTGCAAATTTTGTCAATGTGAGTTTTCCATGAAAATTATTCTAAATATAGTATTTATTATTTTTGTGTTTAGATCACCCCTCCCCCATCCGCTGATCTTTTTTTTTTTTAAGAGTTTTTAAAAATTGGGGTTTAAAATTCACAGAGAAATGAGCACAGACTGTAAATGTACAGCTCGATTATTTTTACCACAAACTGAACCCACCAGTGTCACCATCAACTGGGTCAAAAAAGAAAACCAGCTGCCCTGTTCTGTCACTTCCCCTCCTTATCCAGAGGTGACCCCTGTTTCGACCTGTTTACCCCCATCTTACTGGTGGAAGCATATGTTGTCCTGTGTGTGAGGCGCTGAGATTTCTCATGGTGTCTTCTGTGTGGTCGAAGACCTTGCTGAAGGTGTTCTGTTGTCTGATAATGTCACAATTGGTTTATCTACTCTTGATGGGCATTTGGGTTGTTTTCCAGTTTTGGCCATTATTGGTGGAAAGATTCTTGAATTCCAACTTGCAGTGTGCATCTCTGCACCTACCGCGAGGGCACGGCTGGGTCAGGAGAGCTGGTAGGGTCTGCTGTGTGTTACTATTGTCCATCTTCCCTTTTTAAATCTTACCCTTCTGGTGGTATGTAGTAAATTTAAATTACATTTCCTCCATGGTTGAAGAGGCTGAGTACCTTGTCATGGGGTTTATTGGCCATTTGGACATTTTTATTTGTAATCTTCCTGTTATGTCTTTGCCCATTTTTACATCAGGTTGTCTGTCTTTGTCTTATTGATTTGCAGGAGCTCTTTATATATTGTGAACATAAGCCCTTCCTTCATTGGTGACATACTGCACAGGTCTTTTTGTTTTTTTAATGTGGGTAGTTCTCTGGCTGGGACTCGAACCTGGGCCGCCGGGCCGACAGTGCCGAAGCCTAGCCGCTGCACCATCAGGGAACTCCCTGCACAGCTCTGTTTTCATGTGGTGATTCCTCTTTCTCCTGATAGTGTGGTGAGATGATGGATAGAGGCTCCTAATTTTAATGTAATGCAGTCTGTCAGTCTTACCTTTATGGTTATTGTTTTATAAGGTATTGTCTTTGAGAAACCTGCCTTTGTCCAGTGTTTTCTTCTAGAAGCTTTCTTGTTTTGCCTTTCACACGTGGATCTGCAGTCTATCTGGAATTGGTTTGCCTGTGAGGTGCAGAGTGAGGGGTCAACGTTCACGGCTTTTCCCGTCTGGAGAGCCAGGCGGGCCCGCGGCGCCTGTTACGTGGCCGCCCTTTCTGCGTCACGAGTGCCCGCGGGCCCGTCCTGGGCTGCTGCGTCCCGCAGGTCTGTTCGTCGGACGTGTGCCCGTGCCCGGCGCCCCGTCGTCGTAGGTGGGGACCTTTTGGTATTTGATGGAGTAAGTCCTCCCACCTCGTTCTTCCTTTTCAGGGTTACCTTGGCTATTCTTAATCCTTTGTTTCTATACAACTTTGTTTTTTACCTGGGAACGTACACAGAACACAGATTTCCCATTCTGAGCATTTTAGGTGTGTCGTTCCGTGGCGTCGAGTACGTTTGTAACAGTTACCACCATCCATCTCCCCGAATTGAAACCCTGTACCTAGGAAACAACAGCTCCCCCCGCCCCCTTCTCCTTTCTGTCTCCGTGAACTTGACTCCTCTAGGGCCTCATCCAAGTGGAGTCACCCAGCATTTGTCCCTCTGGACTTTGACTGGGATTGTATAGGATCTGTAGATGACTGTGGTGGCCCTGAGCACCCTAGTTAAGTATATCTTTGCCTACGAGTCGGGTGATTTCCTTCGGAGGGGCCCCCAGAACTGGGCCTGTGCCTCCCTGGGCTTTGGTAAGCTTTACTGATCTTGCTTTCCAAAAGCTGTGGATGGGTCTGTTCTGTGCTCACCCTCCCCGCCTCCCACCCCGCTCTCCCCACAGCCAGACCAGACGTGCTGATTGGATGAATTTTGAAAATGACATCATCCTGTTTTGATAGTTCCTTGTAATATGAACAGACAGTTGACTTTTTACTGTATTTGGCCACTAACCATAGTCCGTCCTTTGTGACTTGGTTGGCAGTTGGACTGAGTGGTAAGATTCTTTGTACAGCCAGGGCGCTGCCCCCTTCCCTGGCTGAGATAGTGCAGACGTCTCTGGATCGAAACCCAGTGGGGTCAGGAGTCTGAAGGTCCTTTTATCCAGAGGGTCCTCTTGCTATTTTCAGCTGCTGTCATAGAAACGCCCAGGTCACATGCTCTGGGCTGGAATGAGCTCTCTTCTGGGTGATAACACTGATGTGATCTTGCTGATCAGATGCTCTGGTAGCCTTTGGTGACATCTTAACAGATGCAGTCTCTTTGATGGCAAGGCCAACATGTTTTAAAATAGAAAGGGAAAATATATTTGTTCTGTGATTGGTTAGGGAGGAGTCTTTGAGAGTGAAAAGTTGGAAAATAGGGTCTAGTGTCTGGGTGGTGTGACTGAGTGAAAAAGTGTAGATTTTAGAATCAGCCTCAGTTTTCTTATCTGTAAAAGGGACAAGAATCCGCCCGCCTAGAGTTGAAGGGAGGTGGGGAGACAGAACAAAGCAGTCTTGAAACCTTTCAAAAAATATTTTAAACATTTTTTCAATTATAGTGGATGTACAATATTATATTAGTTTCAGGTGTACAGCATGGTGATTGGACATTTCTATAACTTATGTAGTGATCACCCGATAAGCCTCGTGGCCCTCTGACACCACACGTGGTTATTACAGTGTCACTACGTTACCTTTGGACGCACTGAAGCCTTTAGCAGGCCCCATGCTGGCTGTAAAGTAGGGCCCCAGGAGAGCTGCCCCCTCCCTTTCCTCAGCCCTAGCTGATCTCAACCTTGCCCACACCCCCACCATCCCACCTACTATGTGCACTGTGTGGGGCCCTTGGGATGGCGGAAACCCACACCGTAATGCAGGGGTCTGCACAATGAGGGCCAAATCTGGCCGACCTCCAATTTTTGTAAATAAAGTTTTATTGGAACGAGGCCCTCTCGTTTAAGCCGGTCTGTGGCTGCAGCAGGTGGAACAGCCCTGCAGTGCCCGCAGCGTCCTCTGGTCCTTTCCAGACAAAGCTTGCAGGTCGTTCCAGTGGGCGGAGAGGACGGTAAACACAGAAGTACAGGAGAGGAGGAACTAATGTATAGCGGTGTGATAAGCGGTGATAGCACGGGGTGGGGGTGGGGTGGGGCTGGGGCCGGCGGGAAGGCCACAGTCATCCACTTTCTCTTGGGCTGAAGGAGAAGGGAGTGAGGCTGCACGTGCTGTATCTGGAGGGAGGATGCAGAGGCTGTGCTGTTCGAGCGCCAGCCCAGGCCCTTGACCGTGATAAACTCTGAGCCCTTCGCTGCTCACTGAACCTTTGTACCCATCATGGTCTCCTCAGGCCCCCTTCCCCCTCCCTCCAGCACGGACTTCAGGTGCCCTGAAGAGTCCCCAGTGACTCCATCCCTTGGAGAGGCACAGTTCCACTGGGCAGCCAAGGTGGGCGCGCCGTTCCCCTCCGTGGGGACCTGCCAGCAGAGGGCATAGCACAGCCCCTTCCAGAGTGGGTCGTTCCCCAGCCCGGAGCTCGTGGGAATGCTGCGTAAGGGTTGAGAGAAGGAAGGAGGCACCTTGTCTGGATCTGAGTTCTGCCTTCTGGTAACCTCGGCCGGCCTCCGATTCTACCCACCCCTGCAGCCCACCCTTCTGTGTTCTGGGTGTTGGGGAGGGGGGTGGTGACGCTTGGGACAGGCTGCCCTCACCCTCAAACTCATGGTCCCTGTCGGTTCCCTAGGAGCTTGTCCTTGGCCGGCAGTGTGTGGGGTGGGAGGCGCTGGGGTGTTGGTGGGTCCCAGGCAGGGGAGGGCTGTTAGCTCAGTGCAGAGGGTGCACAGGTGGAGGGGGTGGGGCTGGCTCAGGTGTCTGTGCCTGACTCCCTGCAGCTCACGCTCTCAGAGGGACCCTGGACCCCTCCTGCAGGCACTGGCGGGTGGGGTGCACATGGCCCCATCGCCTCCTTTCTTGCCTCTGGGGCAAATGTCCCTTCTCACTGGGCACTGAGGCCCAGAGAAGGCAAAGGCCATTCTCTAAGCATGTCCAGGGCCAGGAGCTACATGTGGGGGTTGGGGGAGGTGGGTTTCCCTTGCTCAGGGACTGAGGGGCTGTGTCCCAACCGGAGCTAAGGACCAGGTGGTGGCATTCCTGAGCCAGGGCTTGGCGTGGCAAGTCTCCTCGTAAAGCACTGGCTTAGCAGCTTGGCCACCAAGGCTCAGTACCCTGGGCAACCTCTCTGAGCTTCAGCGTCTTAGTCTGTAAAATGGGGTAACCAGATTCCCTCATTCCCAGGGCTGTGGGAAGGTGAGCCAGGATGGGAAGGTGCCAGCCTGGGAGTCGCTGTGCCCGTGGGACCTGCTCGGCTTGGGGCCCTGGGCAGTGAGGCTGGGCTAGCCCGGCCTGGCAGGGGAGGCTGCCTGCAGAGGCAGAGAGCAGATCTTCCTTGTTGCATTAAAAAAAAATAATTGAGGTGAAATTCACATAACGTGCGATGAACCCTTTGAAAGTTGCATTTCAGTGGTATTTGGTACATTCATAATGGGTCACCACCTGCTCTCTCTACTTTCAAAACTAAAATTTGGTTTTAAGGAAGGACACATGGACTTGGGTAGAGGAAGCGGTCCCACTCGGACCCTGACCTTGAGCAGTGGCCCCGATTTCTCCAGGCCCCAGGTTTTGTCGTTATAAATAGCAGTAACAATGACAGCCGACATTGTATGGTACTGCACGAAAACACTGTAAAAATATGGGCTCTGAATTTGCACATCTGACAGTGGTAGATGTCACTGTCACTTGTTTCCCTCAGTGTGGGGAAGTCGAGGAACTTGCCCAAAGTCACAGAGCCGGTGGGCGGCGCAGCCAGGGTTTGTCTGTGTCATCCCCTGGGAAACCTCTCTGTTGAATCCCTCCCCATGGTGGGACTTGCATGTCAGAAGCCCTGCCCCTGGTCCCACTCTAGTTTCCGGCAGGGAAGAGCCTTTTCAGTCCAGCCTGTGGCTAAATTAAATCTAAATGAATGAAAATGGAATAAAATGAGAGCTGTGGTTTCTCACCAGCCATACCTCAGGTGCTCAGTAGCCACAAGTGGCCAGCGGCTGCCGTCATGTCCAGCGCAGGTCTGGAACACAAGCTCGACACTGTTGGTGAAGGGACTGGTGGGTGTCTTTGACCCGTCCCCGGTCTGTTCGGGATGGCAGGCGGGACTGTAGAAACACCCTCCCAGTCTTCTGGTGGCCCGAGTGAGACTGCCCCTCAGGAGGGTGTAGCCCTGTCCCTGTGCCTTGGGATTGTCATTGTCCTCTGTGCCCCACGAAGGGCTGGGAAGAAGATTCCGTGAGTGACTGTGAAGGTGAGCTGGGTGAGCGGTCATGGGGCCGGTGCCTCCAGGGGCTGGGTCAGCGGTGGCCGTTGTTATGAATGAAGATAATGATATGGTCACACGTGTGTGTTTCAGGTTTCCAGTCATTGGTCTTAAGCTTCCAGGGTGTCCAGTGAGATGCTTATGTGGGTGAGCAGGTGACACGGGGGCCTCTAGCCACCAGGGGGTGGCTTCAGATGCAGGGTGGGGGCCAGGCCTGGAGCTCAGCCAGTGGTGGGAGGAAGGAAGACCCCTCCCACCCCAGGCTGTGCTGGATGGTTTCCAGCAAAGTCTAGGGAGAGGCCTGTGGGCTCTGGCTCAACTGTCACTCCCTGGAACCCTGAGGTGACTCCAGGTAGCCACTGCTGGGTCCCCAGGGGTGGATGTGAGGAGCTGGTGGGGGAGGCAGGCATACCTAGCCAGAGAGAAGGGTTCCAGGTGTGGTGCTGGGGCTCAGAAAGCAGTCTGCAGACACTGGTCATCTAGGGAGGGCTCACCCTAGGGTGGCCCCGAGTGGCATGCAGTGTCCTCGGGGGTCAGGGGCTGCACTTACCTTCTCTCCTACCTGCTTTTGTCCTGTGAAGTTGGAAGCACTGTGCGTGCAGTCTGCCAATCCAAAAGTTGACGCCTGTTGTGGTCCAGGTCCTGGTATTTTGGGATGTGGTGGGAAGTAAGGCTGGCAGTCCCCACCCACAGGCAGGGAGCCTGCCAGTGGGGAGACAGGCCAGGCTGGGCCAGGCCGGGGGGCTTCTCTGAGATACCCGGAAGGCCCCGCGGGGTGGAATGAGTGAGGAGGGGTCTCCAAGAGGCTAGAGGGCTGACGCTGGAGGCCCAGGCGGAAAGGGAGGCCGGCAGCGGAGGTTCCAGCAATCGGAAGTTGATCTCATTTGTGTCTCAGATCCATCACTTCCCTTCTGCAGGGGGAGAATTGGGGGGGGGGCAGTGAACACGTGCAAATAAATACCACTGTCCTGCTTGCCGTCCAGGCAGGGATGGCGTGCCCACTTCACAGAGCTGCCCACGGTCCCATCAGGGCACCAGATCCCCGAGCCGGGCCCCAGGGAGGGAGTTTGGGCACCGTTGAGCCCTTGTGGCGGGCAGGAGCCGTTGGTGGCATCCGGGCCTGGGGTGCTGCAGGGCGGGTTTCACAAGCCTGGGCAGGGGCAGGCCCGGGCCACCGGGCTTCCGCATGGCCCGAGGCAGGAAGAGCTGGCGGCTGATGTAAGCCCTTGCGCAAACCTCTGGCTGCTGGCTTCCGGAGCCTTCTACCCGCCTGCCTGCCTGCTGAGGACGCCTGGGGCCTGGCAGGGCCCGGAGGCCCCGATGCCCGGGCTGGGGCTGTGTGGGTGGACTGACCGGCCACCATGGCCCTGGGTCCCGAGGGCTCAGCGCTGGAGTCTGGTGAGGGGTTGGCAAGGGGCTGGGCTGGAGCTGAGGGCCCGGACAGGGGGTGGTGGTGAGGCCTCATGTAGCCACAAGGTGTCTTCCATCGCTTGGTCTTCTGCTGTCACCACTCTGGGCGACCTTGCCCTTTGTCATCTCAGTTTCCCTATGTGTACCCCAAAGGGACCGGGTGGATGTTTCGGGGTCCTGTGCCCCTGGGAGGTGGTGAATGGGCCCTGCCTGCCCACGGGGCTGCCGGGGACCCAGAGGTGGTTGGGTGAGGTTCTATGGGTTCCTGCTGGCCAGACTGGGGCCGCCTGGGCACCTGAGTCACACATCGTCTGCGTGCCCTCTGCCGTCACTTCACTTCTGGGCTGTCACAAACAGTGCCCTCCTCACGGGGACTTGGAGAGGTTACCGGAGGGAGCACACAGAAAACGGAAAGCCTGTTTTCGCTCCTGAGGCTGGAGCTGGCTGGCCGCTGCTGGTGCCTGGTGGCCGGCACCCAGCTCTGCGTGCAGGCCGGCCCCGCCTCCTGCGGGCGTTACGGGACGATCACGGTCACCAGGCCTGGTGCTTTCGGTGCCTGGGCGCCACTGCCAGTACGATCACGTGTATTCTTAAATGCACGCCCCCTTCACTACACTTCTCAAGGGAGGCATTATTATCCCCATTTTGCTAAAGAGCAAACTGAGGCCAGGTAAGGGAAGCCCCTGGCCCAAGTCTTGATGACCAGGGGGCCTGCCAGGGTGGTCTCCTAGAGGGTGGGGTGTGAGGACCTTGAGGGGCAGTGCCCTGGGTGGCCGGAGTGAGGGGGCGTCTCTGGGTGTGGGCCTGGCCAAGTGGGGCATGCATGGGTGCCGTCCCTACCCAGCCCCAGCGGATCGCCCTGCCAAGCAGCAGTCAGCCACCATACCCCACACTTGAGGGGCCCTGGGTCAGGGGTTCTGCTCTCAGGAGGGTTGCCCCCGCCCCCCGGGACGGGGTTGCCTGGGGGGATACCGGCCCCTTGCTCACTGCCCTCATTTCTTCGCTGATGAGGGCAGGGTGGGGGGGTGGGGCGTGCGTGCTGAGCTGCTGCTCACTTCCCATCTCCAAGCTTCAGCTCCCTCCCCTGTGACGTGGATGCACTGGCTGCTGTGGGGTCCTTGGGGAGGTTGTCCTCTGACTCGTGGGTGTCTTCCCTGGCCCAGGAGCCCAGAACAGGAGCAGGGGTTCAGACCATGAGCCCTGTTCTACCTCGTCATTCTATGGCCTTGGGAGGGAGGTCCCTGCCCCCACTGAGCCTCAGCTTTCATCTGTAGTTGGGGAGAACCATACCCCCTCCGCCCCCCGTTGGTGCTGCAGATGGGCCTGCCCTCCTGCCAAGAGTGCTTGGTGCCCCCTCGGTACCCTGAGCGAGGGTCTGCTGCGGTGGCTTCTGTCACGTCCCCTGGGGTCTCACTTGCCACTCTCCCCAGCGCTGGGTCTGCTTGGGTTGACCCAGGCCTGTCCTAAGGCCACGGGCCTGGGGCAGGGCGGGAGGTTCCTTTGGTGTCCCTTTGGTGTCCCTTGCCCGTGTCAGCTCCTCGAAGTGGGGGAGAGACAGGGAAAGCCAGGGATGTCAGGGCGGTGGGCCCTGTGGCGGTGGCCTGGTGGCTGCCTGACAGCCCCCCTTCTCTCTGCAGGCGAGGCCTTCTTGGGCAGCTTTGTGGCCAGCGGGATGGGGCCCTCAGCCTCATCCCACGGGAGCCCAGTGCCCCTGCCCTCTGACCTCTCCTTCCGCTCCCCCACCCCCAGCAACTTGCCCATGGTGCAGCTGTGGGCCGCCCATGCCCATGAAGGTAAGGAGTATGCCAGGCGGGTGGGGTGAGGGCTGCCAGGCCGCTGGCAGTCCCCAGCACTTCTCAAGTCTGCCCACTCCCCTCCACAGCCACCCCTCCCCACTGTGGCTGGTGGGGCCCAGCTGCATCCCTGGGCCTCCCTTCAAATGCTCAGTGCTTCCTCTTGTACTGTCACAGGGCCTTTGCACGAGCTGTTCCTTCCATTTGCAGCCCCTCACCCCACCCCACTGGCTTGTCTCCTGCTCGTCTTTCAGGGCCCAGCTCAAACACCACCCCCCCGTCTCATTTGTGACAACGGGTGTATCTGTGTGTTTATTCGTGAACCACCCGTGTTCCTGAGCCTCTGAGGGCAGGGCCCAGTTTGTTCTGCTTGCCGCTGTCTCCCTAGCACACACTCAGCTCGTTAGGACTTGCGGGTGCAGTGGGGCCAGGTGCCACGGGGCTTTTCTGTTGCAGTTCCGCAGGGATGCCTGCAAATGTGGGGGACCTGTGGGCCTGGCTTCCTGCTGGCCCCAAGGAAGTCCTGGATGTCTTTGGAGTCTCAGTTTCCCCTATCAGTGAAGGGATGGGCTTGGAGGGCCCTGCGCTTCTCCCCCACCTCTGGCTCTGGTGGATTTTGGGTGCTGGGTGCTAGCTCCTTCTTCCTGCCTCCTAGATGTCCTATGGTGCTCCTGGTTCTGGAGGATCACAGTCCTGGGAGCACTGCAGGCTGAACCCATGGTCTCCCCTCTTCCCTCTCTGTGTCAGTCCCACCGAGTGTTCCCGCCATCATCCCCATCAGGTGTGCCCCACCCAGAGGGCACGGTCTTGGCTCTAGGCCTGGGGTGGTAGGCACTCGTCTCTGGCTGGGGTCCCATCTGATCCTTCCACTTTGGACCCCCTAGGGCAGGGCTGGGGGGGCCTGAAGAGCGGAGGCTGCCGCTGGCGTCTACATGCCATCCGCTCCTCTGCCCTCCCTGAGGCTCCGTTTTCTCCTTTGCCAACAGATAGTAGTAATAACGGCAACGACACACACAGCGCGCTTACATGTGCCAGCACTGCACACTTGAACTCACTTTCTCCTCAGGACCAGCCTGGAGGGAGAGACTCCTACATCAGAGCACTATTTCAGGGACTAAATGAGAGACGGTGTATCAGATGGTCTTTATTATTTTGTGACTGTTGTTAATGTCATTGCCATGGGCCCAGCGTGGCCAGGCATAGTCCTGCATCCCTGGTCTCAGAGGGAGTGACTTGGGGCACGGGCACCCAGGTCCCTCAGGGACCTCCAGTGGGCCTGTGGCCCTATAAGACCCATGGCCCAGGTAGAGTGTCAGGACCCTCCCCTGGGCCCAGTGCCCCCGACTGCCTGGGCTTCTGGGCCCTGCTGAGCAGCTCTTGAGCCTCCATTCCCTCGTGCGCCCTCTTAGGCATCTTGCTTTTCTCTCTGCGGCTACCTTTCCTGTCTTGTCCGTCCCGCAAGTCCCTGATTCTGGGCATCACTGGTAGGGCCCTGTGGGAGGCTGGAAGGACCCTCAACCAGAGTAGTCCTTCTGGGTAGCACCTGGCCGCCGGAGATGCTGGGTGAGCTGAGGTTCAGAGATGGCAGGTGACTTGCTTAAGGTTCCACAGCAGGGAGGGGCCCATGAAACCCTTAGAACGGGTCTGTGTTGGGCTGGGATTGAGTCCAGGTGACTTAGGTTCAAAGCCAGGCTCCTCTGCTGTGCGACCTTGGGCAAGTGGTCCTCTCTGAGCCTCAGTTTTCTCATCTAAAAACAGGGACAGTAACAGTAATCCTGCCTCAGTTGTTTTTTGTTGTTTTTTTTTTTGTTTTGTTTTTTTTTTGTTTTTTGTTTTTTTTGCCTGTTTATCTATTTTTTGAGGTTTAAATGAGAATAACAAAGGCGAGGCAGTGGACAGTGTTGGCCTGTGATGGGAGAACTGCCACCCTCGTCACCGGCCTCGGAGTGGGGGCCCTCTTCCTGGTGGATTTAAGAGCTTGCACTCGGGTTGGGCTGGGGTCAGCCTCGCCCGGGGGAGCTGGTGGGAACCCTCAGGCTCTGGCCGGGGCCTCGCCGGGAGGAAGCTCCCGGTGGGAGGAATGAGGGGGTCCATCCTGGCTTTTCTTCTCTCTCTCCAGGCTTCTCCCACCTGCCCAGCGGGCTGTACCCGTCCTACCTCCACCTGAACCATCTGGAGCCCCCCAGCAGTGGGAGCCCCCTCCTCAGCCAGCTGGGCCAGCCCAGCATTTTTGATACACAGAAAGGTCAGGGGGCATGAGTGGGGAGACTGGGGTCAGGGTTGGGGTAACTTCTGAACGCCCCCTCCCCCCACTACCCAGTCCGTATTCCAGGCAGCACCCATCCCCTGAGGACCCTCACAGACTTCTGGAACCTTTTAGTTGTGCTCTGCTTGTTTACCCTCTTAGGCCCTCAGGGTAGTTCTTGAAACAACCCTAGCCTCTCCCCCTTTCACAGATGAGGAAACTGAGGCCCAGAAAGGATAGCAGGTGGCTAAGGCGAGATTTACACGTGGCTCTGTCCTTTTACAGAGCCTGCCCTGCTAAGGGCTGTGCTGGGTTTGGCCCCCCCATACCCTGGGGTCACAGGGCACCCTTTGGTACCCTGCTTGGGCAGGGGTGGGGCATGGGCTCACAGATGCGCTCTGTCTTCTCCGCAGAAGGCTTCTACCTGCCCGCCCCGGGGGCTCCGGGCGCCCTGCACTCTCACGCGCCCCCCGCCAGGACCCCAGGCAGCCACTCCTCCGGTGCCCCAGCCAAAGGCCCGCGGGAAGGTAATGCCAAGGAGCGACCGAGCCGCGCGGGGGAGCCGCCCCCGCTCTTAGGCAAAAAAGACACTCGGTCCCGCGAGGAGGCGGCAGGGCCGCGCGGCGTGGTGGACCTGACCCAGGAGGCGCGGGCGGAGGGCCGCCCGGACCGTGGGCACCCGCGCCTCGCCGAGCGCCTGTCGCCTTTTTTGGCTGAGCCAGGGCCACCGCGGGCACCAGGCGTGGCCACCACCGAATCCAAGGGCAAGAACCCTCTGCCACCATCTGCCCTGAGCCTCTGCAACGGTGTGGGGGACACGGGGCTCCCTGCACTGGTGGCCGATGCGGCCCGTGGCGCCAAGGATGCGACGCGCCAGGACGAGAACACGCGGCTGCGGCGCGCAGAGGCCCTGCTGCCAGTGCCGTGCCCCTGCCCCTCGCCACTGCCACCGCTGCCACCCGGCAAGGGCCCGCCCGCGCCTCCACCCGCCTCAGCCGGCGCCTTCGCTTCACAGCCCGGCCCCGCCGGTGTCTACACCATCTTCCCCGCAGCCGCGACGGCGCGGGAGCCGGGCCGCGAGCACCGCGTGGTGGCGCCCACCTTCGTGCCTTCCGTGGAGGCCTTCGACGAGCGCCCGGGGCCCATTCAGATCGCGTCCCAGGCGCGTGACGCCCGGGCCCGGGAGCGCGAGGCGGGCAGGCCCGGCGTGCTGCAGGCGCCGCCTGGGTCCCCGCGGCCGCCCCCGGACCGGTCCGAGGGGCTCCGCGAGAAGAACTCGGTGATCCGCTCGCTCAAACGGCCGCTGCCCGCCGAGGCCCCGCCTGCGCGGGCCGCGCGCGCCTCCCCGGACCCCCGGGCCTACCTCCCCACCAAGGAGCTGCTCAAGCCCGAGGCTGAACCTCGACCCTGTGAGCGCGCTCCCCGCGGGCCCGCCGCCTCCCAGCAGGCCGCCAAGCTCTTCAGCCTGGAACCCGGGCGGCCGCCCCCGCCCGCCGGTCCCGAGCACAAATGGAAACCTTTCGAGCTGGGCAACTTCGCCACCACGCAGATGGCCGTGCTGGCCGCGCAGCACCACCACGCCAGCCGCGCCGAGGAGGAGGCCGCCGCAGCCTCCAAGAAGGCCTACCTGGACCCCGGGGGCGCGCTGCCCCGCGCCGCGGCCACCTGCGCCAGGCCCGGAGCCGACCTGCACGCCGCTGCCCACGGGCCTGGAGAGGCCTCGGCCATGCAGAGCCTCATCAAGTACAGTGGTAGCTTTGCCCGCGAGGCCGTGGCCGTGCGCCCGGGCGGCTGCGGCAAGAAGAGCCCCTTTGGAGGCCTGGGCACCATGAAACCGGAGCCTGCCCCTACCGCCACCACGGGCGCCCCGCGTGCCCAGGCCCGCCTCCCACACCCTGGGGGCCCTGCCCCAGCGGGGGGCAGGCAGCTGAAGCGAGATCCCGAGAGGCCTGAAAGCGCCAAGGCCTTTGGGCGCGAGAGCTCTGGTGCCCAGGGTGAGGCAGAGGTGCGACACCCGCCGGTAGGCATTGCCGTTGCTGTGGCCCGGCAGAAGGACAGTGGCGGCAGTGGCCGGCTGGGGCCTGGGCTGGCGGACCAGGAACGCTCCCTGTCGCTGAGCAACGTCAAAGGTGAGTCCTGGATCCCACCCTCACCTTTGCTCCCTCACCCCATCCCTCCCACCCGTCGCCTCTTTGGTACCACCCTGCCTTTCTGGTACCATTTGTCCTTTATCTTACTTGGGGCTGCAGCAGCTATTTCGAATTAATTGCTTTTTCCATCATGCACGTAGAAAAATGTCTCAAATGCAGAAGGAGAAAGAAGGAAAAAGGATCACTGTGTTTTCCAACACTTTCAGATTTTCCCTGGGGGTCATTCTCCTGTGGGATTGGCTTCTCCCTGCAGAGGTCCCAGCACACGTAGGATCCCTGACCCCTGCGTTTTTCATGCATTCCTCTGTGGGTTGTCTCCTGTCGCTGTTGCCACGGCTCTAAGTATCATTTTTTTATCGGCCTCTAATAGTCCATGGAGAGCATGCACATAGTTCAGCAAGCCCCTCCTCTCGTGGGTATGTTCGTTTTTGCTTCCCTGATGTTTTCTGTGTCTGGAACGTTGCATTGAATGTTTGTAGGCGTTGCACCTCCTTCTAAGAATAGGTTCCTAGGAATAAACTAGCTTTAAGTCTTCAGTTGCAAGTCCTTGGGAGGTAATTGCACCTTACCTGGTTCAGTAGCCCCAGTACCTAATGGGATGTGTTGGATGACTGAGTGATCGAGAGGGAAATTGGGTCCTGGCATGCTTGTGGGTCTTGAATTCACTACTTCAGTGACTTCTTAGGTACTTAGAAGTTTTATATGCCTGTTAGCAGTGTTCATTTTAAGCTGCTCAGAATTGTGTCTTAACATATATTTTTAAAACCTGCTAAGTTTGGTCGAGAAGAATGGTGCATTTCTTTTAATTACTAGTGAATGTTTTCCCAGAACTTGGTGGATTGTTTGTGTTTCCATTTGTCCCTTGCATATCTTGCTGTTGGAACCCTTCCTGGGATTTTGGAGCGTTCATGTTTGTGGCATTTTTGGGGGGATCTTGGACTTGGTCTGCCCAGAAGAGAGCCCACTGTTGAGCCAAGGGCCTGCCCCACCACCCCGCCCTGGGCTGTGTTTAGTGTGCTGTGGGCTGGGGTTGGCAGGCGGGGGAAAGGGCCTCAGAAAACTGTCCCTCTGCTCCTTGCTCATGTGACTTCCTAATAGTCATCCTTGGTTTCTTCCCTGTGCCTCTGTCCCCAGCCCTGGCTTGCTCCCTGTACCCACCAGCTGCCAGCTCAGGCTTGGCCCACATCTGTGGGCCCTCTCCATGGCACCCATGTGGCTGCCTCTCTGCATCTCCCAGACTTTACTCCGATAGGCTGCACAGGCATGTCTCCTGGGCCTCCGTCCCTCCCTTGGCCTGGCCCCCACTGTAGCCACCCTAGCTGACTCCTAGGTTTCATCCTTGGTCCACGGTGAGCAACCACTGCTGTGTCCTGTCATCCGGCCTAGTGATGTTGAGGGAATGTTTGTAGAGTGACTGACTGATCCCATTGTTCTGTGTGGAGCCCTCTCCTACAGCCAGGAGAGCACTCTTCTGACCCTGGGGGGCTTGCTCCAGGTCCTCCCTTAATCTGGGATTGAAGGAGTGGACAATGGCCCTGGGCTTGGAGGTGGCTGGCTTGGTGGTAGACAGGCCCTCCTGCTAGGGTCACAGATTTGGGGACTTGCCCTTAAAGAATGCTCATGTAACACAGTGTGCCATGCTTGTCGGGGGCTCATGGTCCCCAGGGCTCATCCTGGAGCCCACAGTGCCTGCCCGTGCCCCACGAGACCTGTGTCCATGGGGTTGTGAGTGTGTGTGTGTGTGAATGTGTGTGTGTATAAATGTGTGTGACAGGGAGAGTGAGGGGGAGAGGGAGGATGTGACAGGTTTGGGGTGAGACTTTCGGGCAGTAGTCTGAAGCAGCCTTTCTCTGTTGCTGCTGACAGTTGTAAAGTAAGTGGCCGCGTAATTCCTCTCCTTGAAACAAAATTCCCGTGGGCAGTGGCTGCCCCCCCATCTGGGCACCTTTGAGGGAGAGGATACCCCAGCCAAGTGGTCATCCACCCCGAGTTTCCCAGTCTCTCCTCTGTCTCCCACTTTGTGGTGTGAGCTCTCTGCTGTCGATGTGTTCAGATCCAGGCTCTGCCTCTCGGGAGTTGTGAGACTTTGACCAAGAGGCCTAAGCCCTGTGGGCCCCAGTTTCCACATTTACCACGTGGCAGCCATGAGGGACATCTCTCTTCTTGATGCCCTGTGGGCTGACAGGTACATAGTAGGTGCTTCATAAACAGGTCTGCCTTTGCTCTGGTCACATTCAGGGTGTTCGGGTCTTAAAGCTGACAATACCCCGGAGCCCTAGGTCCTTCTGGAGAAATGCCCCTGAGTGCTTACACAGGGTCTGGTCTGGCTTTGTGGGGGTGTCGTGGACTCTGAGATGGACTAAGGACAGGGGTTACTTACACCTGTGAGCCCCAACCAGCGGTGCCGTGTGCCCAGCAGACAAGTGCAGTCAGCCGTGTGCTGGCAGCCCCAGAGCAGTGCTCTGTCGTTACCCACTTCAGAGGGCTCCGTTGGTCCGTAGAACAGTCACCATCTCCTCCCAGCAACCTGGGAAGGGGCGCCTGTCACTCCCCCAGTGTCACAGACTGGGTGGTGGGAACAACAGTGATGTTGACGACCAAGAACACTCTGGCTGGGTCTCGCCCCGTCAGCCTTTACCCTTTGCTTCCTCACTTGCCTGCCCGTGTGCTGGGGACAGTGGGGTGACTGAGCGCTGGCCTAGGTGAAGTGTCTGCTCAGAGCCTTTGCCAGCCGAGATGTGCATGAAATGACTTAGCAATGACTTAGCAGGTGGTAACTTTGTCCCACAGGGGCAAGTCAGGAAGCCGAGAGACAGGACAGATGGTCTCTTGCCTTCCCTCACTCCTGTCCCAACTTGCTGCTTTTCTCTGCTTAAACTTGTATTGGGCTTCTCTGCTATCCTGGACTGGGAACTTTCAAGAACTTCCAGAACATTCTGGGCAGCCTACCAGGCCCCCCCCCCCCCAGGTGTCCAGCTGCCTATAGGAACGTGCCCCCTCCCTGATGCTGGGCCGGGCTGCCTGGCTGTCCTCTTGCGTGCTTGGTCCATTGGACACACTGCTGTGCCCTCTCCCAGCTGCTCACCTTTGTTCTGGGACTCCTGAGGGCTCTGTTCTTTGGCTGCTCCTGTTTTTGGAGGTGCAGGAAGGGAGATATGAGCGGCCCACAAGGGTGATGAACTTGGGATTGCTGGTGGAACCTGGCGAGGGGCCTCGGAAACTTGTGTCCGGTAGAGCAGTGACGTCTGTGTGCCTGGGCCGGGGTGGCCTCACCGCTGAGTGCACCTCCCGAGATGGCTGGGTTTTGGAGGCCAAGGCTTCCCGAGGGTCACAGGGTCCTCAGGGCAGGTGGCTGTGCCCTGTCAGTGGGGTTCTGGACTGGCGCCCACCCCCCCGGGTAGGTGGGAGGACACCAGGCCCAGGAAGGCCGACCCTGAGTGAAGCCGTTAGTTCAGCCTCTGCAGGCTTCTCCCTTAAGGCCATTCTCAGCCGTGCACTCTGTGGCCTTTGCTGCCAGTGACCGCTGCCTCCCGTGCCCTGTCCTGCCTGGTGCTGTCGTACGTGCACCGATTTCTGGCTCATGGTGTGGAGGACACCAGTCTGAGGGGGCTGGGGCAGGTGAGGACAGATGGCAGGGACCCTCCTGAGGCTCCCCTCCGCCTCTCCCTGTGTGCCAGGCTGGGCTTGGGGGACTGCCTTCTCTGCTGCGGGAGGGTGGGGAGCTCACAGAAGGTGCAGCTGGACCAGCCACGGTCGGGGGTGCCTGCTGGGCACCAGGGCAGGGACGGGCGAGCCAGGTGGCAGCTCCCATGGCCTCCACACACCCATGTGGACCGTGTTCTCCAGTTTTGCTTTTCTGTCTTGATTTGTAAAAAGTTAGCCACATGTCTGCAACAGACAGAACTGTGGCGGGACCTCAGCGTGGTGGCCGATCGCCGTGACCTGGGTCTGGTGCTGATGGTGGCCACATTTTTGGGCTGTGGTTTCCTCGCCCCCCCAGGACCTGCCTTGTTGGCATGAAGGTAGCGAGTAGCTTTAGCGCCGTGCCATCTCACGTTAGGTTATTACGCACTCGGTTCTCTGATGTTTTCACCACGATGACCTGTGCGAGTTACATGGAGGCTCCCTGGTGGGGATGGAGGGAGGCTTCCCTGCACAGGAGGCGCCGGGTGGCGTTTGCAGGGGTAGGTGTGCTGTGAGGGCAGGCCTTCCGGGCGGAAGGAGCCGTGTAGAGGGGAGGGCTGGCTGGGTGGCGGGGGGGTGGCCTGGACCGGGGCTCACTGTCCGCTCCCCACAGGGCACGGCCGGGCTGACGAGGACTGCGGGGACGAGCGGACCCGGCACCGGGAGGAGCGGCTGCTGGGGGCGAGGCTGGACCGGGACCAAGAGAAGCTGCTCAGGTGACGGGAGCAGCGAGTGGGGGCCTGGGGCCTCTGGGAGCCCCACTCCACGGGCGATGGGGATGACCCAGTGGACACAGCCTCTGGAGTCGTGGTGGTGACAGCGGGAGCTGCCCCACCCAGGCCAGGATCCTGACCCTGGGAACCCACGGCCCTTTACTGAACCTGAGTGCCGTTGTCCTGGCTGCGGCCTGGCTGTCCACTGGTTACTTGGGGTGTTGTCCCTGGGGCTGTCTGGGCCGTCACTGAAACCTCTGTTCCCTTCCAGAGAAAGTAAGGAGCTGGCCGACCTGGCCCGCATGCACCCCACCAGCTGTGCTGCTAACGGCCTGAACCCCAACCTCATGGTGACCGGGGGCCCTACGCTGGCAGGCTCAGGTCGCTGGTCTGCCGACCCTGCGGCCCACCTGGCCACTCACCCCTGGCTGCCCCGCTCAGGCAGCACGTCCATGTGGCTTGCCGGACACCCCTACGGTGAGTGGGGGACTCCTCCTTACTTGGTGGGAGCGTGGGGTGGTGGGCGGGGACCGAGGAGGCCCCACGTGATTCTTGCTGGAGCTCCGCGCTGGTGGCTGGCTGTGGCTCGGATGGGTCAGGGACAGGCAGACCCATCCTCAGAGCTGACCGCTGCCTTCCTTTGGCTGGGTGGCCTCGCCCACACTCTGTCCAGGAGGGTGATGTTTGTGGCACCAGCCTTGGGGATTTCTCTGCTCAGCCTTTTGGGGAAGGTGCCCAGGGGTGGGTGGCTGTGGGCTCACGTGCTGTCTGTTGTCCCTCATCCTTTGGCTTCCTGCACAGAGACCCTATGAGGGGGACGGGGCAGCAGGCAGGATAGGGGCTGGGCCTGGGATCCCCAGCACTGACTTGGTCTGGGTCTCTCCTAGGCTTGGGTCCCCCCTCTCTGCACCAGGGCATGGCACCTGCTTTCCCGCCTGGCTTGGGGGGCTCCCTGCCGTCAGCCTACCAGTTCGTTAGGGATCCCCAGTCAGGACAGCTGGTGGTCATTCCCAGTGATCACCTGCCTCACTTTGGTAAGTGGTGGCCGTGTGGTGGGAGGGCAAGGGGTTCAGTAGCCTTGCCTAGCAAGGCTCTCCTAAACACCAGGGCCTCTTGCTGGGAGGGGGACCACCCAGCAGAAAGGATGGCTGGGGCTCAGGGAAAACGTTCTGACATTGCCCGTGGTCTCCATGTGTGATAAACTACCCAGAAACCAAGCAGAGTACCAAAACGCGGCTGCCCTGGTGGGGCATGGACCCCCTGCGTTGGCACCCCCCCATCGCTTAGGAATCTGCTTTGCAGACCACTGGGGGTAGTGGGGGAAGGAGTTGGGAGTCCTGCACTGCTACACTACAGCTAAGAGGCCTTGGGGACACCCCAGGTAGGGTGTGGACAGGATCTGTGCTACCTGGGCCTGGGATGGGGCTGTTAGTGGCAAAGGGTGGCCCAGCCAAGTCTGGTTCCATCCCTGTGTGCCCATCCTGTCTCTGGCCTCAGCTTGCCCATCTGTACGGCGGGTGACGGGTCAGGGGCTGGGCGCAGCCTCACTGCCTGTCTCGCCCACAGCTGAGCTGATGGAGCGGGCCACGGTGCCACCACTCTGGCCTGCCCTGTACCCGCCGGGCCGCAGCTCCCTGCACCACGCCCAGCAGCTGCAGCTCTTCTCCCAGCAGCACTTCCTACGGCAGCAGGAATTCCTGTACCTGCAGCAGCAGGCAGCCCAGGCCCTGGAGCTGCAGAGGAGTGCCCAGCTGGTGGTGAGTCCGGTGGGGCCATCACGGGGTGGGAGGGCAGCGGACTCCTCCTGTAGGAGGCAAGGCACACAGGTCAACCAGCAGAAACTCCACGGTTATGGAGTGTGAGGGAGAAAAGATGAGAGAAGCTAGAGGTCAGGGAGGGTCTCCTGGAGGAGGTGACACCTATTCAGAGACCTGAAGGAGTAAATTGTGGAGGAACCCTCTAGGCAGAGGGGACAGTGTGAACAAGGCCCAGAGGTGGACAGAGCCTGGCAGGGGCGGGATGCAGGGATCAATGGGGAAACTGAGGCAGGAGAGTTGGCCTTGTGAACTGGGGAAGTTTGAATGGGGCAATGAAGGGATCCCAGTGAGTTCCTGCTGTGACCTGTGCCCAGCCTGGCCCGGCTGCCCACTTGGTGGCCCTGGGCTCTCCTCTGAGGCTGGGACTGACCTCTGACACCCGTATTGTCTGATCCCATAAGATAGGCATTGTGAGGAGTCACCTCGTGTAGGTGGACTCCCCAAAGCCCACCACCCTCCTTCCTCCTTGAAGGTGTGCTGGGACATCTATCCTCGGCTCGGCCTTGTCCCTCCTCCCTTGTGCAGCAGGCCACTCAGGAGGGGTTGGCAGAGGTGGCACGTGCAGCAAACAGCACCCTGTTACCCCTGGCTGTGTGCCCTTGGGGAAGTGATTTCACCTCTCTGTGCTTTAAGTTTCCTTCCCTGGAAAAAGGAGATGCTAATAATCCCGATGTTATCAGGGTCATTTAGTGTGATTGGTTAATTGTGAGAGTGGCTGGTGTTCAGAGCATTTCTCCAGAGTCTGTATTATGTGTGGGCCTCCTGGCCCCCCATAGCACTGGCTGTCCTAGAGCCAGCCCTTCCTGTGTCCTCAGAAGTCATCAAAGACAGGGAAAGACCCCCTTCTGCCCACTTCGAGGTGTTTTGAGACCCGAATTTGGTAAGATGGGTAGTGAGTTCTCCGTGCAGGTAGCTATCTTGATGTCAGGAAGGTGCCGGGAGCAGGGCGGTTCCTTCGTTGTCAGGACCCTCAAGCCTCTGCTCTGGCCCCCCTGCCCTGACTGTGAGGCTCCTAGTGGCGCCAGGGGCCAGACTGGAGGTCCCCCCAGCCCTGTATGCTGGGATTCTACAAGGAATGCTGTGTTTGTTACACGCATGCTGCGACGGAATGTCCACCTCAGGCTGGGGGATGGGTGGCTTGTACCCTGGACCTGGCCTGAGCCTCTCTGTAGGCCGCGGGGAGTTCCTTGGGGGCAGGGCAGGTGCCGGGTGATGGGTCCTGCTGAGCTGACCCTGCCTGCCGGCCCCCTCCTCAGCAGGAGCGGCTGAAGGCCCAGGAGCACCGGGCGGAGATGGAGGAAAAAGTGAACAAGCGGGGCCTGGAGGCCACAGGCAAGGCCAGCCTGGCCTCTGCGGGCCCTGGACTGCTGCCTCGGAAGCCCCCCGGCCTGGCCGCTGGCCCCGCAGGCTCCTATGGCAAGGCCGTGAGCCCACCGCCATCTCCCCGCGCTTCCCCTGTGGCTTCCCTGAAGGCTAAGGTCATCCAGAAGCTGGAGGACGTGGCCAAGCCCCCGCCCGCCTATGCCTACCCCGCCACGCCCAGCTCCCATCCGACCAGCCCGCCACCCGCCTCCCCACCGCCCACGCCCGGCATCGCCCGCAAGGAGGAGGCACCCGAGAACGTCGTCGAGAAGAAGGACCTGGAGCTGGAGAAGGAGGCCCCCAGCCCCTTCCAGGCCTTGTTCTCAGGTAGGAGCATGGCTGAGACCCCCCGGGGCTGCATGCTGCCGACACAGCCTTCCCCCGTGTGGTCATTCAGCATTTATTCATCCCTTCATTCCTTCTGTCGGCTGAGCACCTACCGTGTGCCAGGCCCATGGCCAGGCTCTGGAATGAACACGTGAGCACACAGTCAGACAGGCTCTCTCTCCAGCCCTCCCAGTGCCAGTGTCAGGGGACAGGGGCACAGTAGTAGATCCTGCTTCAGAAGGACTCGTGCTGAGCACTGAGCAAAATTAAGACCTATAGCATAGTCAGCGCCGGTGCCTGGCACACAGTAGGTGCTAAGTTGTCATGTTGATGGCAGTACAGGGACACACCTTCTGGGCTGTACCCTCACCCACCCTGTCCTGTGTCAGTGGGGACGTGCAGCAGGTGGCCTGGAGGGGGCCTGGGGCCTGAGTTCTTCCTCCCTGTTGGCTGTTAGGGGTGTGGGCTTACACATGGGACCACTTTAGTTTGAATTCTGCCACCAAAATGTGGCAGATCTTGGGCAAGTGGCTGCCCCTCTCTGGGGACATTGGATGCCACGTTAATGTCCAGTGCTAAGCACGTGCCCGGCCCCAGGGAGGTTTCACTCGAGGGCGGGAGGGAGTCCAGAGTAAAAAAGTGCGTGAGGGGCAGCACTGTGTTAATAGCTGCTACTGTATTTGGAGCAACTTGGATGCCCCAACTCTGCTTTAATGCGGTGGGGTGGGCGATTCTTGTAAAGTGGGAGCCAGAGACGGCACGGCTAGGTGGGCACCACTGGGGGTCCCGTTAAGAAGCATTTGCCTCCGGTCCAGGCTGCTCTGGGTGCTGGGGGAGGGGCCAGAGAAGGAGCGACTGTGGTTTCTGCCTTTGAGTCTGAAGACCCCTGGGGACAGGATGGCTGGTTTTTCTCTCTGTGGCCCCGGGGTTCCTCTGGTGCTGCCTAGAATGGATCCCAGCAAGCAGAGCGGGGACTGTGGGTCTCCGTCCTGGCTGGTGGGTGGGTGTCGATGGGGACGCAGGGGTGCAGACATGGCCCAGGAGAAGAGGCCCAGCTAACTTTCCGTGTCCTTGGCAGATGTCCCGCCCAGGTACCCGTTTCAAGCCCTGCCACCGCACTACGGGAGACCCTACCCATTCTTGCTGCAGCCCACGGCGGCCGCCGACGCCGACGGCCTGGCTCCTGACGTGCCGCTCCCAGCGGAGGGGCCTGAGCGCCTGGCGCTCTCGCCCGAAGACAAGCCCATCTGCTTGTCCCCCTCCAAGATCCCAGAGCCGCTGCGGGAGGGCCCGGACGAAGAGCCCCTGGCAGAGCGGGAGGTGAAGGCCGAGGTGGAGGACATGGACGAAGGCCCCGAAGAGCTGCCCTCCCTTGAGTCACCGCTGGCGCTGCGCCCCGAGGAAGCCATGGCGGCCCCTAGCCCCGCGGGTGGCTGTGGTGGTGGCCTGCTAGAGGCCCAGGTGCTGGGCGCCGGCGGGCAGGGGGCTGTGGAGCCCTCTGGGTGCCCAGACTTTGCCGAGGGGGCCGAAGCACGGGTTGAATCGCCGGGCCGGACAGTATCCTGCACGGCCTCCTTGGACCTGGGGGGGCGTCTGACCCCTGAGACACTGGTAGAGGCTAAGGAGGAGCCTGTGGAGGTGCCCGTGGATGTGCCCGTGGCCGTGGCTATGCCCGTGACAGAGACGGTGCCCGAGGAAGACCTGGCCCCAGCCCCGAGCGAGCCCCGGCCCAGCCTGGAAGTGACAGACTGTGACGCGCCCGCTGGGGAGGGTGCGTGCCTGAGTCTGGAGGCCCGGGAGACTGCACCTGTGCCTGGCAGCACCTGCTTCCTAGAAGAGGAGGGCTCCGGCCAGTTCCTGCCCGGTCTGGAGGACCCGCTGGCCGGCATGAACGCGCTGGCGGCCGCCGCAGAGCTGCCCCAGGCCAGGCCTCTGCCGGCCCCAGGCGCCGGGCCCCAGGCCCTGGACAATGCGGAGGCCGTGCAGAGCCTGGCGCTGGAGCAGAGCGTCCTGCATGGCATCACCCTGCTGAGCGAGATCGCGGAGCTGGAGCTGGAGAAGCGGAGCCAGGAGGTGGCAGGTGAGCTGCGCCGGGCGCGTGGTGGGCTTCTGGGGCCTGGTTTAAAAAAACATTTTTATAAGATTTAAAAATTTTGAAAACCCCCAGAGTATGGTTGATTCATAGTCACCTTTTAAGAACTGTAAAATACACGTAAGGTAAAGCCATCGTGACCATTTCCACGTGTGTGTTTCAGTGTGTCGTGGACGGGCACGTGCGTGGCCAATCTGTGGGTTTCTTAGTGGTGAGGTTTCTCCTCGTTTTGTCAGTGGTGAGTTTTGTGGTAGGGATTCTTTGTGGTAGTGGGATTCTTTGTGGTAGTGGGATTCCTTGGGTTGCCAGGGACGGACGCTCTGATTTTAACTGGCTCAGAAAAAGATAGGACATTTTGGCTCGTGGAACCCAGGAACAGCAGTAATTAGGTGGCACTTTCAGGTATGGCTCGATCCAGGCACCAAGTCATCAGGAGTTTCATTTCTGCCCTTCCCTCTCCCCAGCTCCACTTTCCTCTCTGTTGGCTTCATTTAAGACAGGCCCACTGTTCTCATCACGGGGTGGGGTGGGGGTCCCAAGGGCCTGCAAGCTCAGCAGGCTCCCAGAAGAGGCCCCCTTGTTCCTGGGAGCTCTGGCAAAGATGTTAGGGTTCATGCTCATTGGGTCTCTGGGCTTCATGATTTTTGGGCAAGCAAACCCTGTGGCCCAGGAGGTGGGCTGGACCAGGCTGATCACGTACCGCCCTTGACGGGCTGTCACCTTTGGGGTGTTAGGGGAGGGTGGGCCTCCTAAGGAAATGGGGAGCCTTAAGCAGAAGGGGCAGTGAAATCTGGGCTGGGCATGCAATCCCTGATGTGCAGCATAGAAAGTCGGGGTGCCCCAAGCAATGTGTGAAGAAGGAAGGGGCTGTGGGCCAGGCGCAGCCTCTCCACCCCACGCTGGGCCCCGAAGGGCCGGGAGGAGGAGCCCTGGTGACAGCCGCTGAGGAGTTAATGACAGCACTGCCAGCGGTTTGGCGTGTTTCCTCCCGCCCGGCTTCTGTACGCGTTTCTAAAATTAAGACTATTTGGTAAACAGTGTTCTGTAATCTGCCCTTTTCACGGAGTGTATTTTTTACTAAACGCTTTTCAGATTTCCTTAAAACATTGTAAATGTTTTAGGTTTAAAACATCTGTGTCTTTTAAAAATACACATTTTTTAGGGACTCCCCAGTTCTCTGCCCAGCGGAGGCCCCAGCCTTCGATGACCCCATCCTGGATCGTCAGGTGGTTTTTATTAGTGGGACCCTTTTCTTTTTGTGCTGTTGTAACTAATGTGGTGATCACCCCTGAAGAAAAATCGTTGCCCATACCTCTGATTTCCTGGGGATCTGTTACCTTCCCAGGGGAAGGCTGCTGAGTCACAAGGCCACATTTTTAAGGCTTTTGCATGTTAGGGTCACATGCCCCCCCCCCTCCCGGGAAGCTTGGACAAGTGACACCCTCTTCCCTGCAGGCGCCTGTTGTTTCGCAGTGGCAGCGAGCAAGTCGGTGGGATGAGGTGGCTCCGGGGCTCTTTTACTGTTCAGTGAAATGAGCCGTTGGCAGTTGGTTTTGAGCTGGAGTGATAGGGTGTGCGTCCGCAGGGTCGTTGTGGGGGCTGTGTGGCGAGCTGCCGCGGGAGGGCGGGACACCCAAGGGGAGGCTCCCGGAGGAGCAGGTGGCTTCTGGGGGAAGTGAAGGCAGATCCAGCAGGCTTTGCTGACAGACCGGATATGGGTGTGCAGGGGCCACTCCAAGGGTTTGCCTGTGCTACTGAAGAGTAGTTTTGCCAGTTTCTGAGCTGGGGAAGCAGTGGGGGGAGCAAATGACACTGAGAGGCCCTTTAGCATCTGCAGTGGGGGTTGGCCCAGCGCTGGGTCTCGGGTCCTGGGCCTGGGGGTGAGGGGTGCTGGGGTCCTGGTGGCGCTGATGGGATACTGAGCATCCGTCCCCTGCAATTTCCCTGCGCACAGCGGGTCCAGGGCTCCTGGGCCCCAGAGCTTTTCCCACGGCCACACCACTCCTGGGGCCACCGGCCGTCCCACCAGTGGCCCCTCCTCCCTCCATGACTGATGCCTGGTCCTGTAGGAGTTCTGGTGCAGATCTAGCTTCTGGTCCTAGGTCCCCTCCGCATAGGTAAAGCCACAAGACTGGTGTGTCAGTCAACTAGGGCTGTCGTACCAAATACCACAGGTGCGGTGGCATAAATGACGTATCTTCTCACAGTCCTGGAGGCTGGAAGTCTGAGGTCAAGGTGTAGACAGGGCTGGTTCCTCCTGAGGCCTCTGTCCTTGTCGTGTGGATGGCCGTCTTCCACCTGTGTCCTCACACAGTTGTCCCTGTGTGTATGTCTGTGTCCTAATCTCTTATCAGTATGAAGTTATATTGGATTACGGTCACTTTAACTTGATAATCTTCCAAGACTATCTCCAAATAAGGTCCCATTCTGAGGTACTGGGGTTCAGACTTCAACATGTGGATTTGCGGGGGACACAATTCACCTCACAGCAGCTGGCACTAGAGTCCTTCAGGCTACCATGGGCTGTCAGTCCTGAGAGTCCCAGCAAGACTCGTTCTTTGGAGGGTGGTGGAGGGTGTCCCCTTCTCTGTACCCCAGAAGCCTTACCCAAAAGCTAAGAACTTTACGAGGACTTGCAGGGGGCAAGGGGGTGCATAGGTGTCACCTCAGGGTGGGCACACGCTGCCATCTCATACCACCTATGGGGACTGACGAGGTGCACCGCTTTGTGGCCTCAGTTTACATCAGGACAGAGAAGAGCAAAGCCAGTGATTCCCAACTGGCAGTGACACTTGTGGTGTCGCAGCTCGTGGGGAGTACTACTGACATCTAGCGGGTAGACCAGGATGCTGCTAAACGTCCTACAGCTGGTGTCTCGGACAGCTGCCCCGAAATGGGAATGGCGCCAAGGCCGAGGAACCCCGACCTGCGATGGGATTATTAGCGCCAGTTTCATCGCACTTCACACGCCGGCAGGACAGAATACGCCTTTTCCCCCAAGCACACGTGGCACACACGAAAATCGATCACACATTAGATCACAGAGAAAACGTCAGTGAAAAATGAAGACTCACGTTCCTTTGGTGGGGAGCTTGTGGGGAGACGGCTCCCACGTGCCGCTGTGGAGATTCTGAGTTGCCGGCCCTTTCCGAAGGGCAGCTGGAGTATTTGTCAGAGGTAAACAAACGCACAGACCTCGATCAGGTTAATCACACAAGTAGGAGTTTTCCTAGCACACACGTCCTTGCTGTGTGCTTACCTGTCCACTGCAAAAAAACCCCAGACGTGTCAGACGTGACCTAAATGCCACCAGTGGGGATTATTTAGATAAATTAAAGCTCATCAATGCAAGGGACTTCTAGGCTGTTGCTGTTAAATTTGGCTATGTAAAATTGCTGATATTCTAGTATTTTTGACCTATAGAAATGGTGATTTTTGTAAGGTTTAAGCTAATCCTATGAATGCAGTAGATCTTTTTATGTGCTAATGTGAAAAGATTTGTAGAAAAAAGTAAAGTGTGATGTGTTATGTATTGATTGATGGCATTTTTATGTTGATAAAGGATACCCATGTGTGTTGTGTAGGTTTGAATGTGCACGAATGTTTCTGGAACCATCTAATAGAAACATCAGCAGTGGCATCTCCAGGGAGGGACTTGGTTTGTGTTTTTTGTCGTGTGTGTGTATTACTGTTACTGTTTAAAAAACTCAATATTGGGCTCTTCTTTTCTGGTGATGGAAACCACGCATACTTCTCATGGGAAATTTTAAGGACCGATCAAAAGAGAGCCACACACCTAGGAAACCTGTGCCGGCCTTTGGTGACTGTCCACACGTCCTTCTGGACTGCACCAGCACACGTTTTGCAGGACGGGACCAGCTGTGTGTCCCGTGCTGTCCTCACTTAGCACAGCCTGTGTCGCGGGCGGGCCGTGGGGTTCACTCCGCATCTTAGGGGCCGTGTGGCTGTGAGCAGGCCCTGGGCTTGCGCTGGGCCACTTTCTCCTCCCTGTTTGGGGTCCAGTGGGGTTGGGCTGCATTGCCTGGCAGCCCCGCTCCTCAGGGAGGCGGGTGGGGCCGGCACGCAGTGTAGGTCACCTGCGTCCATTTGCAGGCACGGAGCGGGGCCTGGCGGTGCGGCCCTCCCTGGAGAGCCTGCTGGCGGCCAGCAGCCACGTGTTGAAGGAGGTGCTGGACGGCCCCTTCGGGGACCCGCTCAGGAACCTGCGGCTTCCGCGGGAGCTGAACCCCAACAAGAAGTACAGCTGGATGCAGAAGAAGGAGGAGCGGGTAAGCCCTTCTGGGCCCGTGGTTCCTGCCTATGGCCCGTGGGGCGGGCCGAGACCAGGTCCCCAGTGAGGCCACCGTGCCTGGGGGGCATGGCGGGCTTTGGAGTCGGGGAGGGCCTGACCCGAATCCACCTTATGCCACCGACTTGCTTTTCGGGCCCGGGCAGGTCGTTTGCCCTTTCTGGGCCTCAGTCTCCCCGTCTGATGATGGGTCAAGAGTATATTCCTTGGCGGCGACAAGCAGACCTGGCCGTGCCCATCACGGCCTGTGGGCCTTGGGTGGCGGCCTCCACCTGCGCCTCCGTCTGTGACAGGGGACGTGGTAGCCAGCACTGTGGGAGCAGCTGCCGTGGGTCCGTGTGGCCTGGAGGCAGCAGGCTGGCAAAGTCGGTTCCCCAGTCAGTCCCTGTCGTGCAGATGAGGTGTCTGCCCAAGGCGCCTGCTAGTAGGTGGCAGAGGTGGGACTGGAGCTGGGCCCCTGGCCTTGGCTCTGGAGCGCCGCCGTCCCCCACATGACGGGCCCCTGGCAAGCCCGCGGGGGCAGGTGGGCGTCGGCGTCCTCACCCCTCGTCTCCCCGCAGATGTTCGCCATGAAGTCCTCCCTGGAGAACATGGACGCCATGGAGCTGGACTTCCGCATGCGGCTGGCCGAGGTCCAGCGGCAGTACAAGGAGAAGCAGCGAGAGCTGCTGAAGCTGCAGAGGCGCCGCGAGTCCGAGTGAGTGAGCGCCCCCCTCGCCCCCGGGCCTGAGCCCGGGCCTGGCAGCGGCGCCCCGGTCGGGCTCTCGTAGGCGCTGGCGCTCAGTAGGTCCGCTCTGGTAGGCCTTCAGAGGTGTGTGTGGACCCGAGTGACGTGGGCACATCGTGTGTCCCTGCTCCGCGCCCCCTGCTCCCCCAGGTTCACAGCCGAGCGTGTGATTCTTTTTAAGGGACAGGCGCGAGGAACCCCATAGAAGCTTGGCACGCAGAGGCCCTGGCAGGCCGAGGAAACGGACCCACGCCCTCAGCGCCCTGTCGCCCCCCCGCAAGAGAGGGAAGAGCCGCAACAGTAGCGGAAAGTAAGGCTGGCCCCTCGGCGGGTCGGGGACTGGCACAGAGCTCGGAGGGGAGGAGCGCGGGCCCTCACAGGGCCTGCGTCTGGGCTCTGGGGACCTCGAGTCCCTTGGGCTCTGACCCACCTGGTTTGGTAGCTCTCAGGGAGCGTTGCGTGCGCTGCCTGGGCCAGGAGGGGGCGGAATGGACAGGCAGATTCATCCAGACTCAGCGGGCGGGTGACCCCGGTGAGAGAGGGTGCTGGGCCGTCACCCAAGTGCTCACCCATACTCCTATCGCTCCGTGGCTAGGGACTGATTCTCCTTTTTGTCCACGCCCCTCTTCCCTGAGGGGCCAGTGGAGCTTCTGTCCCCGTGGGATGGGCTCCAACTCGTGCGGTCACTTTGTTCGCCCCATCTTCCTGGCCTGACCCGCTGGCTCGTCATGCCTGAGCTTGTACCCTGCGACCCAGGACCACTGCCTTCGTGCACTCTGTGGACAGGCTTTGGGTGGCCTTCTGGCGGTCTTCTTGACTGCTGGCTGGCTGGAGAGCCTTTCTTCCAGGCCAATGTGGACAGGAAAGACGTTACGGTCTTCCTTGGGTGTGGGGTACAGCGCAAGGAGAATGAGGCTTATCAAAGGGACGGGGTGGAGTGTCCCTTAGCTTGTAACTCTAGGGCAAGTGAACGCTAGGTGGCCTAGTGCTTGGCTTGAGGAAGCAGAGGGGGCCGCGGGGTGCCTTCTGAAGGTACAGGACAGGCAGCGGGTTGGCCTGGGTCTTCTCAGGAGAAGGCAGCCCCGAGGGTTCCCACATCTTGCATTTCACCTTCCTGATGTTCCTGGATGAGGAGGGGGTGGGGAGAGGAAGAAGTACTCCACGACCGGCCACGGCGGGGCAGGGAAAGCAGCTCCTGGAGAGGACGGCAGAGGCTGGGGCCAGTGGCCCGCAGGCCCACTGGTGACAAGTGTGGACCCTGGAGGCCACCGCGCTTCCTGCTTTTGAGTTCCAGCTCTGACCCTTGTTGTGACCTTGGGCCAGGTGTGAGCTTCCCCCATCCTGTTTCCTGATCTGTAAAAACAGTCCATGGAATAAAGCATTGTTTTGTGGTTAAAGTATAAAGCACGAACATGGAACAGACACATAGTAAGCACCAGGTAAAAAGCAGCTGCTTCTGTCATTACTTGTGAGGTTTGGTTTAGCACAGAGCAGACAAGCACATAGCCTGATGGCCACTAACTCCCAAGGGCGCAGGAGACCAGGCAGTGGCTCTTTTCCACATAAGCCTTGACCTTTGTCCCCCTGCCATCTGGTGGACTGCCTTGGCATTTCTGACCCTTTTTCTTGGCACGTTTTGATAAAGAGGTACCTAACCATGCAAAGCTGTGTGTGTGAGTGTGTGTGAAGGAGCACGAGAGAAAGAGGTGGGCAGAAGAGGCTTTCTTCTTTTCCATTAAAGTCTCATCCTGCCTCAGTCACAAACATCCTAGAATCCCAACACCATAGTTTGAACAAGATCCATCTTCCCAGATTCGTCCCTCTGTCATCACTGTGCTTCAGCATCCAGAGCCCACTCCTCGGGGCCATGAGGGTGGACCCCCAGCCTCTGACCAGCGGTGCTTTTGGTTTCAGGCTGAGCAGCAAGCCTCTGCTGACGTCAGATGCCTACGAGCTGGGCACAGGGGTGAGGAAGAGACACAAGGGGTCTGAGGAGGAGCACGAGGCCCTGGTGGGAACAGGGAAAGCCAGGGGGAGGAACCAGCCTTGGGACGAGCACGAAGCCTCCTCGGACTTCATGAGTCAGGTCAGTAACCTCATCCTGGGGGGGGGTGTGGACTTTGCACTTCCTTTGTGGGTCCCTTGGCCCTCCTGCTGCATAGGAACTGTGGAAATGGTTGCCTCAGTGCCAGCATGACTCTCCTTCAGTCTTCTTTTTGTACAGAAGGGGGACTTATGGCCCAGAGGAGGTCCGAGACTTGCCAAGTACCAGGTTCAGGTGGGGTTGAGACTGAAAGCCACATCCCCTATATGTTTTCCATGACCCCTTGCTGAAGCCAAGAAGAGAGACTGCAAGTTCTTAACCAGATAATGCAATTACTCTGTTGTTTAACAGTATAATTGTTTAATGAGCAGCTTCACCATTCTGTAGTTCTAAGAAACAAGGGCTTGATGCTATTGTAATTTCCTCTGGGAACTCTCCAGGGGTAACAGGGTGGGACTTAAGACCCTCGTCTCTAAATACTAATGCACCTTGTCATTCCTCCTTGGAAAGTCCTGTGTGAGGGGGGCTGTTTCGGCCAACTTGGCCATCAGAGGGAGGTACCCACATACGGGGGCCGGTCCACGAAGAGGAAAGAGAGAGCCAGTTTATACATTAGGATCCTTTAAACTCTTCAATTGTGAAGGATCCTTTTTTGTTGTTTAAATAACACCATCCCAGCTTTTTTCTCTTTATGAAATGTTACCTGATTAAATAGAGATAAAATGTTCAAATGAGGGGCATTACTGGCTTTGAAACTGCACATGTCACTTCAACAACAAATGACTACCACGGAGGAGAGTGCAGGCAGGAACTTAATCTTTGAAATCTCTAATTGTTCCTTCTGCTTCAGGCGCGCTTGAGGCATTTTCTTGGCAGCTGCGGCCCGCCGTTGGACGGGCTGGTGTAGGCAGCATGGCCGTCTTCATCAGCTGCTCTAGGTGGTTGAGATAAGCAGATCAGCCTGGCTGTGATCTGGGTTTTCAGTCTTGGTTCACTTGCTCCTCCCTTACTCCAGCCGATTCTCTGGCTCACTGGCAGCACTGTTTGTTGAAAGTGCTTCCCTAGGAGGCACCAGACAGCACCACAGAGAGCCACGAAGGGAATGCCAGTGCCAGGGGCCATTGTAACCATAGTCACAGCTACCTGATCCACACCCCATGTGCTCTGTATCTTGGTTCACCTTCAGAGCAACTTGGTGATGCCCGTGCATCATTTCCCCCAGTTTACAGCGTAGAAGAATTGAGGCTGAGAGGCGTTAAGCCATTTGTCAAAAGCCAGCGCGGCTGGCAGGGAGAAGGACGGGCGTCCAGGTCTGTTGGAGCTTGTGCGCTGACCCGCTGGGCTGTTCTGTCATCTGTCTTGACCTGTGGCTTCTGACTTCCCTCTCCAGCTAAAGATTAAGAAGAAGAAGGTGGCCAGCGACCAGGAGCAATTGGCAAGCAAGCTGGACAAGGCCCTGTCCCTCACCAAGCAGGACAAGCTGAAGTCACCCTTCAAGTTCTCGGACAGTTCTGGGGGGAAATCAAAAACAAGTGGGGGCTGCAGCAGGTACTTGACGCCTTACGACAGCCTGCTGGGCAAGGACAGGAAGGCGCTGGCCAAAGGCCTCAGCCTGTCTCTGAAAGCCTCCAGAGAAGGTAAACACAAACGGGCCGCCAAACCCAGGAAGATGGAGGTGGGGTTCAAGGCCAGAGGCCAGCCCAAGCCGGCCCACTCCCCGTTCGCCTCGGAAGTGAGCAGCTACTCCTACAGTAAGTAGCGGCTGCCGCGCCGCCTCCCGGCCGCTTCTCCTCTCCTCTCCTCCTCCTTCCCCTTCCCTTTCTGTCTTGGGCGCTCCACCGTCTCGCTTGCTACCTCTGCTGGCCCCAGGCCGGCCGTGGCTCCGCCTGAAGCGGAAGTGCCTGCATGGACCGGCGCCATGTTGGGTACTGTGATTGGCGGGCCCGCGTGATTGGCGGGTGGGGGGCGGAACTTGGCGGGCCGTCTCCGGCTCACCTTCCCGCTGTTTACCCGAGAGCCGTCAGTCAGAGCGCAGACCTTGCACCACAGTTTTTTCAGCATCCCTGCCTAGAGCCACCGCTCATGAGGACCGTAGAGATGATCCTGCCTCCCCTGCCCGCAGGTGGCTCTCTGGCCTTCGGCCGGGTGCTGGCAAGAACAGCATTTGTTGAGCGCACGCCATGCTGGGCACTGCACTAGGGCTGTCGGGGCAGTATTCCACTTGATCTTTGTGACAGCCCGTCAGGCGGCTGTTCTGTTCCTAAGGATAGATGCTGAGGCCGGACGAGGTTGCCAGCGCCTGGGGGGGAGTCGGCCTGGGTGGGATCAGGCTGGCCTGTCTGACTTCGTGGCCCAGGACTTCCTGCCATGAAGGACTTGCTCGCTCCTGGCCGCCTGTGGCTCTTGAGCCCTTGGAACATGGCTGGTGGGACTGGGTCTGAGTTGTAATTCATTAACTTGAGTCGGCCACATTGGAGCTCCTTCCCTGGGGACTTAGAGAGTAGTTTTCCTGACCTACGTGTCCTCAGGTCAGCCCCGGCTGGCTCTCTGTGGCCTCTGGTGGTCCAGGCACTGTGTGGCGTGTCATAGGTGTTCTCTAAGTACTGGGGGGCAGGAGTACCTACTGCCCAGGACAGGTGGGTGCTGAGGATGGGGCCACCGCAAGGCCAGGAGGGGTTCCTGGCTCCTGGTGCCTGGCGGTGGGGTTTGTTCTGGAAGGCCTGGGCCTTGACTGGAGTGGAGGACTTTTTCATTGGTGACTGCCTCAATCTGGGCTTCTCATTGACTCTGCCTGGTTCATTGGGAGGAGTAGTTTCAATGTCAAAAATCCACACGTTTAATGTTATAATAAAGTGTGCTTTCTTAAGGAAAGAAAATAAGGTTTTTATGAACTTGGGAGTTAAGATTGCCTGCCTCACAGGGCTGTCATGAGCTTTACGTGAGATGGGGCACCTTGTGCAAGATCCGGCTGCTGTTATTTTTTTTAAATGTGTGTTTTTGGTTGCCTAGGACTCGTGGGTCTCCAGGGCTGCTGTTCACATGGGCAAGGACATGCACAAATGCCACAGCTTCTGTGGTCCTTCGATTCAGATAGGTTGATCCAAGCAGCACTGTCCAGGCTACTGACCACTGTGGGCCCAAGTAGAGAGGGCCACTTGAGAGAGCAGAGACTCATAGCTCTGAAGGAGGAGGGAGGGCTTAGCCTTGTTCTTTCCGTCTCTCTCTGTTTTGGAATAAAAGATTGGGTGAGGATGATTGCTGCTCCTTTGATCTTTCAAGAGGGAGTGGTCAATGGATGTGGTCTGGCTAGTTTCTGGAAGAATCCCCCACTTCCAGGTGGATGTGGATGGGGCACAGCTAGAGGCCAAAGATAAGCTTGGTCCCTGAGGTCTTAGGGGTGCTCTTGTGTGGTGAGTCCACTGTAGCACGTGTGCACGTGTGCAGAGCCATGTTCAAATTGCTATCCACTGGCCACATGAGGGAAGTGGGTTAGCATTGCAGCAGAGAGGTGGGAAGGCCTGTCTCTCACTAGGTGCTGCCTGTGATGTGTAACAGGCTGTGGCGAGAGCTTGTCTCCCTGTTTTTTTATTGGCTTTTCTGCAGCTCCAGGTAAATGAGAGTGCACAGTCACAGAGAGGTCAAGGGTGTTTTCTAGCAGAGCATGCTGTGCCGGTAAGAGGTGGGAAGTGAGGACACGCCCTCTTGCCTTTTCACTTTGGGCTGTTGTGGGGGTTGGGTGGCCTGCCTCGTGGCTTCTGGGAGCTAGTCAGGTTGGTTGTCTTCATCCACATGTGTCTCCAGGTTGAGACGTGGCCGCAGGAAGCCTGGGATGATGGAGCACACAGGAGGGAGAGCTATGGCTATGGGCCTCGTGGGGCTTGCCCTTGTCCTAGCCAGACTTGCCAGGCCGTCCTGCAGTTGGGTTCTTGGTGGGAGTGAAACACGTAGATGTTAGAGGAGGCAGCCAGAGGACCCCGCCCTGCTCCCAACACACACACACACACACACACACACACACACGTGCGCGCGCGCACACACACACACACACACACACACACACATTTCTCTTGGACTTGGAGATAGATGGCAGGCGTTGGTGTTGTCAGAGCTGTAGCTGTGTTCGTCAATGTGCCTTATGTTCCAAGTGGAATTTACCACATTGGGATTATGGTCTTTGGCTGTGGAAGCCTTTCTTCCAGTGAAATCTGGCTGACAATCTTCATATGTTAATCGGATCAAAATGGTGTGGGTATGTTTGCGGTGGGTTGGAAGGGACCGGAGTTGTGCCCTCTCCCCAGACCTGGGTGGCCCTTTCCTCCCGTAGGAAAGCCAGAGAGCCCTGGCCTGCCGTGCAGCGCGGCGGAGACTTGCGGGAGCCCAGCAGGAGCGCGCTGGTGACCGGCTCTGCTAGGAGAGCGAGAGGCAGGGGGAGCCCCGTCTTGTAACTTCGGTTGCCACTTTCCTTGGCATGAGCGGCTGTGCCATGACCTAGTTCAGGCTGTCTTTGTGACGTAGCTGAGTGTGGAGCTGGGAAGAGGCATGCAGGGTTGAGTCTGCATGTGGCAGCATACCACAGGAAGCTGGTGTTTGGGGGAGAAGAGCTCTACCTGAGCCCTTCCTGTCCTGGGACATCCTGGGCCTGGTCTATCACCAGAAGGATGCCCTGGTCTGAGTGCAGTCCTGTGTGATGGGGGGCCCGGTGGTGACCTCCATGATGGAGGGGAGACCTTGCTGAGAGTGGGGCTCCGCCGTCCCCAGGGGCTGGAAGGGCTGTTTGCAAGGTGGCTGTGTAGGGGGCGATGCCGACAGCAGCAGCCGGCCTGGGCAGCGCCTTGGTCCAAGCCCAGGGAAGGGGAGCTGTGTGGTCCCCTACGAGGAGGAAGTGTGTGTGACGCGGCCAGGACCTCTGCGATGGCGCGTACTGGGCTGTTCCCACGGCCGCCGAATCCCGGCAGAAAGACCCCCGCCTCCTCCCCGCTCTGTGACTTACGTTTATTAAAAACTACTTTGACTGCAGATACGGACTCTGAGGAAGAGGAGGAGTTCCTGAAGGACGAGTGGTCGGCCCAGGGCCCCTCCGGCTCCAAACTAGCCTCTCCCCTCCTGTGTGGCATGGTGGCAAAGAACAGCAAGCCGGCCGCGGGCCCCAAGCTGGCCAAGCGGGGCCTGGCGGCCGCCCGGACTCTGAAGCCCAAGCCGGCCGCCAGCAGGAAGCAGCCGTTCTGCCTGCTGCTGCAGGAGGTCGGGGCACGGTCCTCCTTCAGCGACTCCTCGGAGGACTCGTTTGACCAAGGTTACTAGCTCCAAACACACCACCCCTTCCGTGTCGTAGAGCGAGAGCGTGAGTGAGTGAGAGCGCGCGCGGGCACCGCAGCGATGGCGCCGCCGGCGACCATCTGGGTTCTTGGCAGCGTAGCCTGCCGTATCGGCCTTCGGGTTCGGGTCGTCCTCGTCCCTGCACCGTGGTGATAACGCCGTGGGCCAGCTCTTTTTGAGCGTTTGTACGGACTGATTTTAGTCTGGGCCTCCCTCCGCCCCCCTCTGCCTCCTCGGCCCCTCAGACCGCAGGCCGGGGCGGGGGTCTCCGGCAGGGGCCTCCCGAGGGACGTTTTGTAAACGGAATTCTGTCGTGTGGGCGTGTGACTTGATGTTTGTACCGCGATTTTGGTAATACCGAGCTTTATTAAACAGATCGAGTTCATTTTTAACTAAACCCGTGTGCCTTGTCTCTCTTGCTGTGTCCTGACTAGACCATCAGGTGCTGCTTCCCTCATTTTGTCCCTCCTCCCCCTCCCCCACCCCACCCCTCCCCCCACCTGGCGGGGTAGAGATGGGGTGCTGCGCTGCTTTTCTCTATTATTCAAATATCCCTGGGAGCTGTTGGCATGCATTTCATTTTTCAGGTTTAAAGTCAACTGCTTTCACCTCCAGCATCATCCTTTTTTTTAAAATTTTTTAGCTGTTTGTCTTTTTTTTTTTTTTTTAAAGCTCTATTCCCATGCAGCAGTGCTTTAAAAGTATTTTCAAACACGTGTTTTCTAACACTTTCCTGTTTTGAAGGGTGTGTAGGCAGTGCAGGGTCAAGACCATTCGCTGCCCTCAGTTGGGTTGTGAAATTGGACAGCGTGGTCTTCATGGCCAAGTTGAGGGCAAAGGGGTTCATTCCCGAGCTGAGGGGCAACGTGCAGTGCTTTGGAGAGAGCACCGGCCACTGAGTCCAGAGCCCCGGGCTGTGCTTAGCTCAGCCCGGGGCCTCGTTTGCCTCATTTGTAAGAGGAGGGTCAGATTCAGGGACCCCTGGCCAGCGTATCCTAAACTGTTTCTTGCCGTGGTTTAGGACTGGCTTAAGGTGGACCCCCTGTGGGGATCTGAGAGCCTGGGTGGCAGCCCCTGGGTGTCAGAGCCAAGGTCCCTGTGCTCCCTAAGTGAGGCCAGGCTGTCAGGGGCCACCTGACATGGGACACGAATGCTGCCCCGGTCCCAGCCATGCTCTTGTGGTCCTGGTCTGCCTTCTCCCTCCCACACATCCCCTCTGGGTGACTGGGGTCCATGTGGGGTGACTAGGAGATGGCACCCACAGAGAGCCATCTGCCTGTGGGGCTCCCATTCTCCTGGGCAGCTTGCCAGCCATCCTGGCTTTCTATCCCAGGCCTTCGAGGACCAATTTGGCTACTTTGCCATCCTCCCTCCACTCCCTTGGGCTGGACCCCCATCTCTTTCCTCCTCCCCCTTAAAGTCAGGGTTCCAGTTTCCAGATTTTGGGGCTCTTCTACCTCAGCTCAGACCCCACAGAGAAGCAGGCAGCCCCCTACATCGCCTAGCAAGGGGCCGCTTGCCCTAGTGTGGGCAGAGGGAGCAGGGGACCCTCAGACCAGGGCCAGATGCAGCAGTGGACAGAGCCCAGAGAAGGGAGTGCAGGGGCTGAGAGGAGGGGCCCGCACTGCACGCAGACCATCGGTCAGGCCTCAAAAGGGATATTTGGGTAATAGGGCCTTACTGACATCTGATACTAAAACACCTTATTGGCTTGGCTTTTCTAGTGTGTCTGCTTTCTCCTCCCAGCAGCTTGACCATACCTTCACCCTTGACCCCTACCCATGATGCTTTGAATGTCTGTTTTGGTCTCTTGCATTTGCTCTCACGCTGCACTTGGACGCAAAGCGAAGGCTGGGAGTAGGGCAGACGGCGCAGCGGGTCACTGAGCTGGGGTGGAGCCTGGCTCGTTGGTCCGTAGGTAGGCACACCCTTTTCTTTGTGTCCCCCCTGCACCTCCCCTCCTCGGGGCTGCCCCCATCGGCTATGGCAGCAGCGGGTCGCTTTGGCACTCACCGATCGGGTTTTAGAAAACCAGACCAAACCAAGTTACAACAGCCAACCCCACGTACTGAGCCAGGAGCCTTTTTTTATTTAAAGAAAAAAGTTCCTCTGCATTTCCTTGGGTTTCTTTGCTGGGACTTTTTCTCCCCCTGCCCTTGGCGAGCTCTCCTGCCTCAGGTGTGGACAACTCCAGGGAGGCTTTCTTGGTCCTCAGACCCCCTTCTCCCCCTGCCCTGCAGACCCTGGCCTGAGCAAACGGCGGCCACTGTGGGCAGCAGCCGGGGCGGGCTTGTCAGGCTCCGAGCAGGAGGCGGGAGGGTCCTGGGAGACCAAGGTAATTCGTGGGTCCACTTTGGGGTAGGCACACCCAGTTTTTGGCTTTTGCCTTCAAACTCTCGTCCATCTCATGGTGCTGGGATGGGGCCCCCACTGGCTTTCTGGGATCTGGTGTGGACATTCCAACATCCAGAAACCCAGAAAGTCCTGTGTGGGAAAGAGTTCTGGAAGTCTCCACACCTGAGGAACCCCAGGAAGGCTATCTCTACAAGGGAAAGCTGGCCACACGTCCAACCCCGTGCCCCCACCCCAGCCAGCCCCCGCCTGCCACCCTGCTCAAATTGGCCAACCCCAGGGGTCCTGATGTGGGGGACCCAGGCGCTGTCAAAAGTCTGCCTACACTTAGCCTGCTTTGCCGCTGTGGCCCACTGGGGCGGAGACAGACCATGTGACGTCCGCAATGTGAATGGATCGCAAGTGTGCACTGCCTGCCTGCCGCCTGCCCCGCTGGCCTCCATCCCACTCCATCCATCGCTCTGGGGGCCGGGCCTCCTCTCCCCCTAACAACCCTCTCTCTGCCTCCCGCTCTTGACTCCCTTTAGAGATTGCTTAAGCTCATCACTGCTTCTCTCACAGAGGGCTCCCTCCAATAAGTGGGTGGACGGAAAGAGTCCCCACTCTCACCAGCACCCCTGGTTTTGCATTCAAGCAAGCAGGCGACTTGGGGTGTTGGCAGGAGAACGTGGAGTTGGCCATCTGTCTCCTCCCCGAGCCCCGACTGTCCCCACCCTACTCACCTTATCTCTCTCTCCAGCCTTGCCTGGCCCAGGCTTGGCTATCACCCCCTCAAAGCACCTTCACGCTCCCAGTGCTCTGGGCAGACGGGCACCCTTGGGCAGGTGTCCGACGGGGCTCCTGATCTCATGGGCAGTCAGCCCCTGACACTCTCCTGGCTGTCTGCCTTTGTGGGGTCCACCAGCCACCACCCTGGGGAGGTCAGAGCCAGCCTGTACGTCTAGACGGGCTCTTTTGATGGGGTGCTGGGTTCACATGTGGGAGCTTAGTCCTCTCTGTTCTCCCCGCCCGCCCCACTGCCCGCCTTGCCTTCGTCCCCACGGCCTGAGTGGCAGGGCCAGGTCCCGGGGAGAAGCACGTCTCTAGTCACACCTGGAGACACAGGCTGGGCTCCTTTAGAGCCTGTTTTCACTAGACCATGAGCAACAGGCCAACCCCAGCCTCGGGCTCGAGTCCCACTCTGCTTCCTGGGCCCGGGCCTCCTGGTGCGGAGTGGGCTGGCCAGCCCACAGCCTTTGCCGCTCCCTGTGGCTCCCTCGGGGCTGGGGCTGGGGACAGCAGTCTCTTTTCCCCGAACAGGGTGGGTCTGTGTATGTTTAATCCCCTTCACTCCGGCAGGAGCGCTCCTGCATACCAGGGCTGTCCTGAAAACATCCAGCCATCACCAGCATAACCAGAACGGTTGCGCGGCTGGATACTTTCTGGACAGCCCTCGAATGTGTGGTCCTGTTTGGACCCTCCCTTAGCTGAGGGGTGGTCTGGGAGGGTCGTCCTGTGCCTCAGATGAGAAAGTAGGCCTCTGAGGGGGCCAGGGCTTGCCCCAGGCACCCCAGAGTGGGGTTGTTACTGGGAGCCAACTTTGGACCCCAGAGACTGCTCAGGGCTTCCACTGGGAGTGTCCCCTACCCTCCCCAAAGTGACTAAGCTCCACCTTCTCCTGCCGTCAGTCCTAGGCGCTTGTGCCCAGCACTGAGTCCCCGGGCCCTCCCCATCTCTCCTGGCCTCCCCCGGCCTCCTCTTCCTCTCCTCTCCTGCCTCCTTCCTCAGCCTTCATGTCGTGTGTCGGGGTGTGTGTGTGTGCGTGAGACGGTGGAGAGAACTGTCTCCAGTCCTCGTCCGTGTGTCCCCCCTCCCACAGCACAGGTGCATGTCGGTGCTCCCCTGACAGACCCACTCTGATTCCCAAAGCCGCTGCCCATCTCTGGGCTGTCGAGGATGCCCACGGCTTGGGCTCGCTTTGATGGGGGCACTGGGCCATCGGGGGGCCGCGTGGGCTGGTTCTGAGGAGGCAGGACCCACCCCCAGCTGGTGAGGAGTGAGGCGCTAGGCTGGCGCTCTGGCCGAGTGGGGGGCGGTGGGGGCGGTGCGAGCCCCGGCCGAGGCTCTGACTCGCCCCTGTTTTCTGCACGCCAGATGAGAGCTCCGAGGTGGAGGACGAGGAGGGCGAGCTGGAGGGCGAGGAGGACGAGGCAGACAGCGGCTTCCGGCTGGGGGTCCGGGAGCGGGCCCTGTCGCCCGGCCTGGAGGAGAGCGGGCTGGGCCTGCTGGCCCGCTTCGCGGCCAGCGCCCTCCCCAGCCCCACGGTGGGGCCATCCCTGTCGGTGGTGCAGCTGGAGGCCAAGCAGAAGGCCCGGAAGAAGGAAGAGCGGCAGAGCCTTATGGGTGAGTGCTCCTCTGCCCCATCCGGCAGGTGGGGAGACCGAGGCTCAGAGGAGGGTGGGGCAGAGCTGGGGGCTGGGGCCAAAGGCCTGGGCCTGCCGTCCCAAGTCTCCAAGGCTGTGTAGAGTGACCTTCACACGAGCAAGGCCTGACCCGCCCGCCCATTCAGGCGCCCAGTGTTGCCACGTCGGGTTGTTCTGGGAAGCAGAGAGGTCTCCGATCTGCACCCTGAGGGGGCCCCAGGGAGGCCCCTGACCCAGCTCGGGGAGTCAAGGCGTTCACTGCGGGTTGGTGACACCCAGGCTGACCCACGAGAGAGACAGCTGCGTGGGAGCTGGCTAAGCACACATACGAGAAATAGAGGTGCCAGCAGAAGGGACGGGCCATGTGGAGCTTGCGTCCTGGAGCTGGGGCCTGGGTGGGGGCTGTCAGGTGCTGTGAGTCAGGCTTCGCATCCACTTCTCATGGCTTGATAGCTCGTTGCTTTTTAGCACTCAGTAATATGCATATGCACTGTCTGGATGGACTGCAGTCTGTTTATCCAGGTGCCTACCTCTTGGTGACATCCAGGTTTTGGTAATTATGAATAAGGTGACATCCAGGTTTTGGTAATTATGAATAAGGTGACATCCAGGTTTTGGTAATTATGAATAAGGTGACATCCAGGTTTTGGTAATTATGAATAAGGTGACATCCAGGTTTTGGTAATTACAAATAAGGCAGCTACAAACATCTGTGTGCAGGTTTTGTGTGGTCATAAGTTTTCAGCTCCTTTGGGTACAATACCAAGGAGTGTGGTTGCTGGGTCGTGAGAGTTACGTTTAGTTTTGTAAGAAACTGTCACACTGTCTTCCAAAGTGACTGCACCATCTTGCCTCCCTGCCAGCATTTGGTGTCAGTGTTTTGGATTTTAGCCCTTCTGGTAGGTGTGCAGTAGTTATTTTGGGTAACAGTCCTTTGTCAGATGTGTCTCTTGCAAATATTTCCTCCCAGTCTACGGCTTGTCCTTTCATTCTTTTGACGGTATTTTTTGCAACGCTAAAATTTTTAATGTTAATGAAGGACAGTTTATCAGTTCTTTCTTGCATGGATTGTGCCTTTAGTGTTGTGTCTAAAATTTCCCCACCAAACCCAAGGTCATCTAGATTTTCTCCTATGTTGTTTTTCAGAAGTTTGGTAGTTTTGCATTTTACATTTAGGCCTATGATCCATTTTGAGTTAATTTTTGTGAATGGAGTGAGGTCTGTGTCTAGGTTCCTGTTTTTTTTGGTAAATGTCTAGTTGTTCTAGCACCATGTATTGAAGAGACTACCTTTGCTCTGTTGCGTGGCCTTTGCTCCTTCGTCAAAGGTCATTTGACTATGTTTATGCGAGTCTGTCTCTGGGCTGGCTATTCTGCTCCACTGACCTGCTTGCCTGTTCTTCTCCCAAAGCCACAGTATCCTGATTATTGCAGCTTTGTGGTTGGTCTTGAAGCCAGGTGGTGCTGTTGGTCCTCTGACTGTTCTTCTCCTTCAGTCTTGTGTTGGCTGTTTTGGGTCTTTTGCCTCCTCTCCATATAAACTTTAGAATTCGTATGTCGTTATCCATGAGATAACTTGCTGGGATTTTGATTGACATTAATTGAATCTACAGATTAAGAACTGACATCTTGATGATAGCAAAATTGTCCCTGAACTTGGAATGTCTTTTTTTCTTCTATCCATTGAGGCATTTGTGTGGTTTTTGTCCTTTGTTCTATTAATATGATTTATTACATTGATTTGGGGGGGTATGTTGAACCAACCTTGCATTCCTGCGATAAATCCACTTGGTCACGATGTATAATATTTCATATATTTCTGAATTATATTCATGTATGTTCTGTGTTCCTGACAGAGTGACCATTGTATCATTTCAAAACATCCTTCTATGTCTCTAATACCGATTTTTGTCTTAAAGTCTCTGTCTGATGTTATTGGTATGGCCACTCCAATGCTTAAGTGTTGGCATGCTGTATCTTCCTCACCCTTTGACTTTCAGTCTCTTTGTGTCTTACCCTTTTGTTTTTGTTTGTCTACCTTTTTGTTCCTCCTTTACTGTTTTGTTTTTGGGAAGGAGGCAGGAGCACAGGATGCTGTAGAGTCAGGATGTGGGTTCTAATCCCTGCTCTGTCACTATGTGGCAGTGAGGCCTGGGCACACCCTTCCCTGTCCCTCAGCTCCAGGCTTGTCCCCCCATCCCCCAGCGCCCTCACAGAGACCTCTCCCTCTGTCCCAGGCACTGTTCATCCTGCCCTGTTGGTCTTGTAAGTATTTATCCTCTGACCCAATCTTACCCATGTAGCTCTGGTCTCTGCTTTTCCAAGCGTGTGTCCACTGTCTGTCACCACTCTGTCCCCTCCCTACACAGTGCACTGCAGTGTTTTCTGTACACCTGAATTTTCTGGTGGCTTTCTGCAGAGGGCATCATCAGGTTGGGGTCTCACTCCCTTACCCCCACAACAGAACTCCACAGCCTGTGTTTTATGGCCCGCATGCTAATCAGCCATAAAAGCCCCCAGCTGCCTCCCTGTGCAGTGGGAAGTCCATTAATGAAAGATTAATTAACGGGATCATTAAGCTTTGCAAGTGGCTTCTTCCCACGGAGTGTGCTTCCTTCACTGCCCTGTCCTGGCTACTGCAGTGGCATCTGTGGGCCCTGAGCCCTGGCCTTGCACAGGAGCCCTCATGGGCAGTCTGCCAGCTGCCCAGGAGTTAGGAGGCCTGGGGTTTGGGCCTGGCTTCTCGACTCCTGTGCCGTGGGACTCAGGGCAGGTCCTCCTCTGGAGCGGTCAGCTCAGGAGCTGTCACAGACATCTTGCCTTGGGGGTCTGCCTGGAGGAAGAACACACTTTCAAGCTCCCGTCCCTGGGGAGAAATGCCATCTTACCGCGCCCCCCCCCCCCCCCCGCAATTACCTGCTCACCTGTATGCCAATTGTGGGCTGGACTCTGAACTGCACAATGTTGGCAACTCTAGGAGTGCTCTGTTTGGAGCAGGGTGGAATAGGCAGACATAGATGGGACCCCTGCAGTGTGATGTGTGCCTGTGGTGATGGAGGTGTAGCCAGAGGACTCCCCAGGGGTCTCAGAAAGGAGCTGTGGTCCCCCTGGCGGAGTCAGGGGAGACGTGGTGCTCCGGGCGGAGGGACCAGCAAAGGCCTGGAGGTTTGAGAGGACGGAGGGCAGCTGGGTGTCGGTGAGATCAGTGGCCCTGCAATCAGGAGCTGTGCGTGCAGGGCCTGGGCCCAGGGCTGGCTTGGAGGGTTTGCGTCAGGGTGGCCCTGTGGTGGAGGGAAGGGAAGGGGGCCTCGGGGAGCTGTGGGTTCAGGTGAGCTTTCCCCCTGTGCAGGGGACCTCCCAGCCCCAAGAAGCAGCACCAGGCAGCGAGGAGAAGCCCAGGGTTCGGGGATTTCACCTGGGCTTTCCCACCCACCTTCTTAGAGTTGCTGCCCTGTAGGTGTGCGCTCTCCGAGCTCACCTGCCCCAGCTTTCTGGGACTCCTATGGGCACACAGGAGGCAGAGCAGAAGCTCCTGGGGACAGGAACAGGGACAGGGAGCACAGTCTGGGGCCCCGCAGGACCTGCTCCTCACAGGCATGCGGCTGGGTGCGCCCCCCTCCTGCCTTGGGAATGGGGAGAAGGCTCCCCCAGGCAGCAAGGCTGCTGGGAAGAGGGATGGGACTGTGGCCTTGTGCTGGTGGCCAGGGCAGCCGGGTGGGTGGGGAAGGGGGCCCCACGAGCCCCTGTCCACAGCCTCCTCCCTCGTTCCACGTCCAGGTACGGAGTTCGACTACACTGACTCAGAGAGTGAGGTCAAGGTGCGGAAGCGGTCACCGGCCGGGCTGCTGCGGCCCAAGAAGGGACTGGGGGAGCCAGGCCCCTCTCTGGCTTCACCCGTGCCCGGCGCCCGGGGCCCTGGCCCCACCGGCCCCGACAAGGCTAAGCTGGCAACAGAGAAGGGGCGCAAGGCCCGCAAGCTGCGGGGCCCCAAGGAGCCCGGCTTCGAGGCGGGGCCCGAGGCCAGCGACGACGACCTGTGGACACGTCGGCGCAGCGAGCGCATCTTCCTGCACGACGCCTCGGCCGCCACCCCGGCGCCCAGCAGCACGGCGCCCGTGGTCCCCAAGCCCGGCCGCTGTGGCAAGGGCGGCCCGCTGAGCCCGCGCAAGGACGCCGGCCGTGCCAAGGACAGGAAGGACCCCAGGAAGGTAGGGGCTCCACGCAGGGGTGGGGCCGTGGGAATGGGCCCTCGGCCGCCAGGCCCTGCTCCTTCAGCCTCAGGAGGTGGCCCCTGTGTCCGCCACAGACCCCCACCCCCCACCCCAGGGGCAGTCCTGCCTGGAGGGGTGTTTGGACCCAGCGTCAGGAAGAGCCAGGCCCCCCTCCCTCACAGAGGCCTTCTGTGGTGGCCCAGTGTGTGCCATCGCTTTGGAGGGACGGGCACAATGATATTTTAAGGTCTCTCTACTAGCGTTCATGTGCCCCATGACCATGATTTCTGTCCGTGACAAAGTCACAGGCACCGCCAGTCCCATTGTGATTTGTGGCCCCTACTCACACCTGAAGGGAAACCTCATTTCCTCAGAGGCTGGTGAAAATAGAGATGAGTTTTCTTTTTTCCCCATCCAAGTTCACAGATGCCCCGAATTCATTTGACCCCCAGGCTGAGAACACCTGCTTTTAAGAACTCTGTGGCGATCACGCCTGTTTCCCTTCTTGCACTGGCTGCTAGGAAGCTGGTGGCCAGTCGCTCCCTCTCTGGGTGGTGGCATTCAAACCTAAAAGCCAGCTCTCAGCAGTGCTCCCTGCCTCAGGCTTCTCCACCCTGTGTGCGTGATAGAGGAGTGACCTGAAACAACAGTGACATTCTAGAAAAAGTCACAGAAAGGGATGAGACTTGGCATTAATTTCGTGATAACAGGTGGACATGAGAGGAGGGGCTGCTTTTGAGTGTCATCCACAGGCATCTTCTTCTGTGCCTGACCCCTTGTGTCCTCATGGCTGAAGCCACTGCTGAGGTTTGTGCCGGCCTTGGAGATATGGTGCTAGAATATTAAATAATAATGATGTTGGTGATGACGATGACCATCCTGGGTGACTCCTAGAGGGGCCCAGGCATGTTCTAACTGCTTCACCGTGGGCACTTAATTTATTTTAGTGTGTGTGCTGTCAAAGCGAGTACATATACCTAATTTATTGATAAAGGAAAACTTGTTTCCTCTAGTCACAACACTTCTGATACTAACTGCCCCGAGTTGGTGCGGACCTCATAGGTGAAAGGCTCAGTCCTGTAAGACCGTCCCGCCTTCAGATGCCAGGTCGCAGGTCCAGGCCACCTGTACTTTGTTTGATAATCAAAGGCTAGATGATTCACAGGAACGACTCACAGAACCTGGGGAAACACTGTCCCTACACTAACCGGTTCATGATAAAAGACACAGCCCCCATGCCCTCCTGGGTGTGCCACCTCCCAGTCCTTCCCCGTGGGCGCCCACCGAAAGCTCCCCACACCCCATCGTGGGAGGAGTGTTTATGGAGGCCTCGCCACCTGGGCATAATCCCATTGCTAGCTCACTCCTCAGCCCCTCTCCCCTCGCCGAAGGACCAAGAGCTGGCTCATTAGAACAAGAGACGCTCTTAAGACCCAGGGAATCCCAAGGGATGTAGGACATTCCCCCCTGACCCCGCCCAAGATGCCTTCTGAAATCAGACATGTGGACAGGATTAAAACACGTGCACACACACATATACACACGAAGTTGGACAGTTAATTTCGCTAGCTCATCCTAGAAGAAGTGCCACATGCCTCACTGCTGAATATCACTATCGTCACCTTCAAAGGACTCTCCTTGGGAAGCTAGGCACCGAGTCCACCCTTCAAAGCAGTTTTGGAACTTCTTCTGGAATGGCCATCAGAGCTGTCGTTGTACCTTGCCAAGGTTATGACACCTCATCAAATTGTTTGAACAGTGCTGCCAACGTAAGTGCATGGTGGCAAGTTCATGAACTTAATTGTCAGATTTTAGGTGTGATGACAGCTCTGATGACCATTCCAGAAAGAGAGTTCCCAAACTGCTTTGAAGGGTGGACTAGGCACTGGCGTCGGTGCACAGCTTCCCAAGGGGAGTCCTTTGACGGTGACCGTAGTGACACTCAGCAGTGAGGTGTGCAGCACTTTTTCTAGGATGAGTTCACGAAATTAATTGTCCAACCTTGCATATCCCCCCAAATAAGCATTAAACTGAATACCTTTGTGTCTGTAACACTTCCTGTTTTGCTCCTTTTAATGCCATTTGCTTTGCATTTCACTCATCTCATATGGAAGCTGCGATTTCTCTGTTGTCATGGTAACATTGGCCCAGTATTATCTTTCGCTGTTTCTTCATTTTTCACCTGCTCTGGTCCCTTGACTTGGTTGTTTTGTTGTGAGCATGTCTCTTTTAAAAGCAGAAAGTGACCCCCCTCACCCCTGCCACCCACTGCCTGCCACTTCTGGGTCACGCTGACTGTAGTCGGAGCCTGCTTTTTGCAGAGTGTCATCAGTCCTGTGTTCCCATGACCGTGCTCTTTTTGCAACGGGACTCTCCGCCTGTGTAATAAAAGCTGGAGCTGTACCTCTCGACGCTGCAGCATTTCTGTAACCTAGATGCTTGCTGGACATCTAGGTTGTTTCCCATTCTCTGCTCTGACCCTTGAAGCTGCGCACGGTCCCTGTGCGTGTGGAGCAGTCTCCACTCCACCAGCGAGGGGGCGCGACCCCATTTCACATGCTGGGGGCTTCGTGCTTGGAGCGATGTGGCTCTGCCGTCTCCTCTGGGGTGAGGGGAAGGTAGCACGCACCTTCTGGAAGGGCTCAGGCAGCAGCTGCACGGTCTCAAATGCTCCTAGGAATACGTGCGTCCATAGAACTAACTGGGAAGAGGGAATAAATGGGGGGCGCCGTGGGGCAGCTGTTAGAAATCAGAAAAGAGGCTCCTTCTGTGTCCATCAGACATGCTAGGGGAGAAGTTGCAAAGTGGAATTTTTGGTAAATTCCCATCTGTGTTTTAAAAAAATATATATTGTGTTTAAAAAGACAGTTGTGTGTGTGCAGATGTGTCTGCACATTCTTTGTGCTCACATGTTTGCGCTTGTGGAAGGTTCTGGAAGGGTGCACTGCACTGCATTCTAGGATCGTTGGAGAGGGACTCACATGCACAGACATGTCACATACACGGAGATGTGTCTTTTTCTTTTTTACAAGTATGACATAGTCGTATAAAACAGGATTGAAACTGAAAGGCCTTGGGGGGCGGGGAAGGCGAGCGGTGCAGGAGGAGGCTGGGCCCCGGCTGGCCCCGCCTCTGATGGAGCCCCTGTTGCTGCCTCCCCAGAGGAAGAAGGGGAAGGAGGCAGGATCTGGAGCTGCGCTGCCCCCGCCCCGTGCACCCACCCTGCCCTCCGAGGCCCGGGCCCCTCACACCAGCTCCCCGGCCTCCGCCAAGAGGAGCAAGGCCAAGGCCAAAGGGAAGGAGGTGAAGAAGGAGGTGAGGCTCTCCATGCCCAAACGAGTCGTGTCCCCGCAGGGTCCCCCCGGCTTGGGTGGGTTTCTTCATCTACTTGGCAGATGGGTCGTGCCTGGGTGTGCCCGCCCTGGCCCTCCTGTGCTGGCTAGCCCTTGGGCAGACTATTTTTTCTCAGATGCACTAGGCATGGCTGGAGATGCTGCCTCAGTTTCTCTAAGGAGGGAAGCACGGTGCCAAACATAAGTACTAAGCCCTGGGCACAGGCAGGGTCTGGCCAGGAGCGTGACGGCCCGTTTTGTCTGCCCTCTGGCCTCCGGGTGAGCCCATGTGAGACCCCCCACTGCACATGTGGCAGATGCCACTCTGGCCTCACTGACCCTGGCCTTCCAGGGAGAGTCCCAGCCCACCATGACATGCATGCCACATCCTGAGCTGCTGGTCTGCTGTGCTCTGTCCCCAGAACCGGGGGAAAGGGGGCGCCGTGAGCAAGCTGATGGAGAGCATGGCCGCCGAGGAGGACTTTGAGCCCAACCAGGACTCGAGCTTCTCCGAGGATGAGCACCTGCCTCGTGGTGGGGCTGTGGAGCGGCCACTGACGCCAGGTGAGTGCCCGGCATGGTGTGTGGGGCCCAGGAGTTCCCCTAGGGAAATCACCACAGCCTGAGATGGGCAGGGGCTGAGCTGACGAAGGGACGGGGGAGGAATGGAACAGCATGTGCAAAGGCCCTGCAGTGGGGTGGGGTGTAGTCTCTGGGGTAAACTGACAGAGGGCCAGTTTGGTGCTGGCTTAGTGAGCTCGTGAGTGAGGGAGTGGCCTTGCACTGGGGAGGGGCCTTGGTGAGGAGTTGGCTATTCTCTCCAAAGAACACATGACGCTGGGGGTGCCCTGGTGGCATAGTGGGTAGGCTTCGGCGTTCTCACCTCCAAGGCCTGGGTTTGATCCCTGCTCAGGGAACCGACCAGAAAAAAAGAGCACATGAAGCTGTCAGGGTGTCAGTGGGGCATCTGTGCTGTCAACTTCGCTTTGAAGTGCGCTCTCTGACTGCTGTGTAGAGAATGAATTGGAGGGGCCTGGGGGAGCAGGGAGGGAGATGGGGGCCGGTTTGAGCACACTAGGAGGGAGAGTAGGTGGGTGGACAGGTGAGGAGAAGGGAAGGGGTGCAGACTGGTGTCGGCGGGGTGGGGCAGCTGGGTGGCAGGGCTGACCTCAGCTGGGCTGGCCCCCACTTTGATGTGATGGCTAGGGTCTCTTGGCACATAGGCCACTCTGCTCCATGGCCGTCCATCCCCGGACGGTGGGCTGGCCAGGCCTATTCTCAGAGGCCCAGGAGGGAGAGTGGAGACAGGTGAGGCCCTGTGGGTGGGAAACTTGGTTGTGGGGGTTCGTTTCTACCAGAACAAATAGCACTCCTGGGTGGTGAGTCCGGGAGGTGCGGCTGAGGGGGCAGCAGTGGGCACTGATGACCCAGAGCCTCACGGCTTGTCTTTGGTTGGGGAAGGGTCAGCACAGGCAGGCTGTCACCTCGTTCATACCCGCCTGGGACCTTTCCAGACATGGGCCCCTTGTGCGCACACTGGTGCATGCACACATGTCCCTGCACGTACCATGCAGGCTTCCCCGGACACCTATTCTCAGAGGGGTGTCTGGAGGGTGTCCAGGCAGGCCTGGGAGAAGAGGGCGCCAGGAAGGTGAGTGGGAGGGCCCCCTAGGCTCCCCGGCCCCAGCCCTGCCTCACTACCCTCCTTCTGCAGCCCCACGCTCCTGCATCATTGACAAGGACGAGCTGAAAGATGGCTTGCGCGTGCTCATCCCCATGGATGACAAGCTGCTGTACGCCGGGCACGTGCAGACAGTGCACTCACCAGACATGTGAGTTGGGGGCTGGAGGCTGGTGGACACGGCACTGGGCTCAGAGCCCAAAGGCCCTCAGCCAGGCCTGCACCCAGGTCCCTCGCTGGGGCTCTGAGGAGGTGGCTTCCCCTCCACAGACACCGGGCAATGGTGCCTGCCTGGCAGGGTGCCCGCAGGCTCAGGGAACACTGGAAGGACAGTCCTCTCTGACGGGATGCTGGGAGCTCAACGGGAAGGGGCAGGAGAGAGCAGGCTGGCCTCTGCTGAATCTGCGACCCCTGGCTGTACCGATGGGGAAACTGAGGCCCAGAGGGGAGAGACTTAGGCCCAAGTTTATGCAGCAACTCAGGAAACCCCCAGGCGCTGACATCCATCTTGGTGGGGCCAGGAGGCCAGGCCACGCGGGTCCAGTGGGGAGGCCCACCTCACTTCTGCCCTGGCCTTGCAGATACCGAGTGGTGGTAGAGGGCGAGCGTGGGAACCGGCCCCACATCTACTGTCTGGAGCAGCTGCTGCAGGAGGCGGTGAGGGGGTGGGGAGGCAAGGAGGTTGGGGGCCGGGCGGGGCCTGCCACTGCCCATGCTCAGTCCTTTACCTCCCCCACCTCCCCAGATCATCGACGTGAGGCCGGCCTCCACGCGCTTCTTGCCACAAGGGACCAGGATCGCAGCCTATTGGAGCCAGCAGTACCGGTGCCTCTACCCAGGCACTGTGGTCCGAGGTAGGACGTGCCCCTCCCCCGACCCCCTCCCCAGCACCCCTCCCCCCATTTCTTGATGTATCCTTATGGATTCTTTTGGCCCCTGAAGCCCAACTCTAACTGGCTTAAGCATAAAGAACGTTATTGGTTTGTGTAACTGAAAAATTGTCGGGACTTTGGGTGCATTGGACTCAGTACTGTTCACACGGTGTCATCAGGACTCAGGCTGTCAGGGTCTGTCAGCATCTGTCAGCGCTGTCCTCTGTGCTGGCGTCATACCCAGCTCCTTGGGGACCACATTGCCCCAGCGTAAGTCCTGTCATCGGAGAGCATCTCACTTCTCCCGTGTAAGTCCTGGGATGGAGGCCAACTGATGGCCTTGGGTCACGCCGATTTCATTGACCCACTGACCGTAGTGGGCCTGCATCGTGGCTCATCCCCGAAGTTCACGAGTGAGGTTGGCTTCCTGATTTTCCACGGGGTCAGAGAGAGATGAGAAGGTGGTTTCCCCAGGAACGCTGGGACATTGTTAGCTGAATGAGAGCGATTGAAAGCTGGGCAGGCGCCACAGGAGATGCAGGTATGCGCTCCAGACGAAAACGGCAGGTGCTCACACGGGGCACCCGTTAGCTGTTGCAAAACCAGCATATTCAGGAGATGGGAATATGGTGTTTTTTGTTACATCAAAAACTGAAAAAATACAGATGCCAGATAGAGGCCACCCCCTGGCCACCTGAAGTGCTCTGTGGTAAAAGTTCATGTTGATTCAGGTCTGTCACAGCTTTCTGTGTCCCTGAACCATGGTGGGCTTCATGAGTGTCATCCTTGGGACTGCCCCTCACCGTCAGGTGGAGAATTCCAGTCTTCTCTCTCCTATGCTGCATTCCGTGTCTTTCTCTTCCTCGTCTCATTCCCTTGTTTAAGTGGCGGACTTTCTGTAGCTTACGGTAAATCCATAAGCTCGTGGCAGGTAAATCCTCTAGGGTGCCCGTGCGGGAAATCTCTCTTCTATCCTAGTCCTTAGGGATAGTTGAGCTGGGTGTAAATGTTAGCTGGGAAATAATTTTCACGGTTACTGTCCCACTTTATCTGGCTTCCAGTGTTGTCTGAGAAGCACAGTGCTCTCTTTTAAAAAACTCCTAAGAGTTCTTTCTTCTTGTATAAATATATATTTTTAATAACTTTGTTTCATGGATACATGATCGTTTTTTAATTTCTCCGAGGACATCATGCTTCTGTTTTAGATACCTTCGTAGCTCCCTTTCCTTCTGCGTCCCCTTCCCCTCTCCCTGTGGGTTCTGCGTCTGTCTGCGGGCTCCCTCCCTCTCTGTTCTGTGTCACCAGCCGCTGTCTACTTGCTGACTCGCTCTGCCCTTTGCTGGTCTTGCTGTTTCTTTATGTCACTTTGGGGAGGGTCTTGGGAGTGAGGGGGCACAGGCCTGCATCCCTGGTGGCTGGACGGGAGAGCCCATGCCCCCGCAGGGACTGTGAGGCTCTGAGGCCTGTGTTCGGCACCACTGCACACTGCCCGAGCCCGGGGCTGCCTGCCGGTCTGTGGCCTTCCCTGACCCCACCCCTCCTCCAACAGGCTTGCTGGGCCTTGAGGATGATGGCGACCTCATCACCGTGGAGTTTGACGATGGAGACACGGGGAGGATTCCCCTCTCACACATCCGCCTCCTGCCTCCCGACTATAAGATCCAGTGTGAGTGGTGGTCCTGTGCCCTGGCCGGCCAACCCCCTGGCCCTCGTCTGCCCCGCTCCGACCCCAGCTCTGGGCCCTGTCTGTCGTTTGGACCATCTGCACCCCCAGGAGATGGAAATGACAGAAACCATAGGCAGGGGCTCCCATAGGCCTGGGAAATGGGGTCCCAGGGTCCCCCAGCTCCTATGTCCCAAGACCCACGAGGGCAGCCACAGGTCAGGGGGCCCAGGTCATGGGAGACTGTCCAGTAAATGTTGACAGTTCCGTGCTCCATCTGTCCATAACAGCGCTGAGTTCTTGCTTCAGTCCTGTGTGTCTGGAAATACCATCTCCTTTGGACTAATGCAAAACTCAGGTTTTAAGATGGGGAATGGCTTACCTAGGGTCCCACGCTCAGTGGCAGAGCCAGGACTCAGACCCATGGCTGCCTGACTTCAGGGCTCCAGAACCTCTGTGGTTTGGAACAGCCTCCAGGTGGACCATCAGAACCACAGAAGTCGGCATCTTTGCGCAGCCCTGCCCAGTCCATTCACTGGAGGAGCCCCGCTGGGCTTTCTGTGTGTGCAGACACACCTGAGTTTTGTCCCTGTGGCCATCCAGGCAGGCCAAGTGGGGTCAGCTACATGGTGTCATCCACTCCTCCCCATCCTGCTCTCACAACGGACACCGCTCCGGTGGCCGGGAGAGCAGAGGCCCAGGCCTGACCACTATCGGTCCTGCCGTAGGTGCTGAGCCCTCCCCCGCCCTCCTGGTGCCGAGCACCCAGCGCCGCAGCCGGAAGACCAGCAAAGACACCGGGGATAGCAAAGACGGGGGTGCGCCAGGGTCCGAGGAGCCCGGCACCAAGGCACGAGGGCGTGGCCGGAAACCCAGCACCAAAGCCAAGGGTGGTACGTGCCCCGAGCAGCCCACCGAGGGTGGGGGTGGGCGTGGGTTTCCCCACCTTAATGGGGGCTATGCTGCTCTTCAGACAATTTGACAGATTAGGAAACAGGCCCAGGGAGCAGGCTGTCAGAGGTCAAGCTGTGACTCAATCAGGGCATATTTGCTCCTGAATCCAGAGGAAAACATGTCTTTCAGGCTGAGAGCTCAGGCTTCCTAGGACTGCTCTGGGGTCCATACCTGTGGGGGCTGAAGCCCAGAGAGGGTGCTGGGCCAGACCCTCCTCAGGAGCGGGTGGAGCTGGGTTGGGAGGGGCTTGCTGGCTCCAGAAGCCGGGGCCCTGCCCATCTGGGCTGCTTCTTCTCTCTTCTAGACAGAGCTGCCGTCCTAGAGGAGGGGGGCTCAACAGATGAGGTCCCCAGTGCCCCGCTGGCCCTGGAGCCGATCGGCACCCCAAGTTCCAAGAAGAGCCCCCCAGAACCCGTAGACAAGCGGGCCAAAGCCCCCAAGGCTCGCCCAGCACCACCCCAGCCTAGCCCAGCACCGTCCACGTTCGCCAGCTGCCCGGCTCCCGAGCCCTTTGGGGAGCTGCCGGCCCCTGGCCCGGCCCCAGCCCCCACCCCCCTCGTTACCGTGCCCATCACCATGCCTGCCACCCGCCCTAAGCCTAAGAAGGCCCGGGCTGCTGAGGAGTCAGCCAGCAAGGGCAGCCGGAGGCCTGGGGATGAGGCCGAGCTGCTGGTCAAGCTGGACCATGAGGGTGTCACGTCGCCCAAAAGCAAGAAGGCCAAGGAGGCCCTGCTGCTGCGGGAGGACCCCGGGGCTGGGGGCTGGCAGGAGCCCAAGGCGGCCCGGCCCAAGGCCGCAGATGGCCTCCTGGCCCCGGAGCCCGGGGCTGGGCTCACGTTCGAGGACTCGGGGAGCCCCAAGAGCCCGGACAAGGGCCAGGCCGAGCAGGATGGTGCTGAGGAGTCGGGGAGTGGTGGCAGCAGTGACAGCGGCAGCAGCAGCAGCTCCGAGACGGACGGGGAGGAGGAAGGCCGGGCTGGCGGGGGCCGGGGCTGCCCCGCCTCCAGCTCCAGGGCCTCGTCCTCCTCCTCCTCCTCCTCGTCCTCCTCTTCCTCGTCCTCGTCCTCCTCCTCGTCCTCGTCCTCATCCTCATCCTCCTCGTCTTCGTCCTCCTCGTCCTCCTCCTCGTCCTCCTCGTCGTCCTCCTCCTCCTCGTCCTCCTCGTCCTCGTCGTCCTCCTCAACCACAGACGATTCTTCCTGCAGCTCGGACGAGGAGGCAGCCCCCGGCCCCGCGGCCGGCCCCTCGGCCCCGCCGGGCCTCCCCAGCAAGGCGCCCAAGCAGGCGGGCAAGGCGCTCTCCTCGGGCCACCCTGCCAGTAAGAAGGCACCGGCCCCACAGCCCCAGGCTCCCCCTCCGCAGCCCCCACAGCCTCTGCAGCCCAAGGCTCAGGCCGGGGCCGCAGCCAAGAGCAGACCCAAAAAGAGGGAGGGCGTCCACCTGCCCACCACCAAGGAGCTGGCCAAGCGTCAGCGCCTGCCGTCCGTGGAGAACCGGCCCAAGATTGCTGCCTTCCTGCCCGCCCGGCAGCTCTGGAAGTGGTTCGGCAAGCCCACTCAGGTAGGTGGGGCAGGGGGGCTGCCCGTGCCATCCTCTGCCCCACACCTGTCTTCCCTCCCGCCCTGCCCTCCCAGCAACCCCCGCTTGGAGATGACCCATTTCATAGATGGGTACACTGAGTCTCGGTGCTGCCGCCTATAGTACCTGCAAAAGCAGCCAAGAGAACGTGTGGGGACCAACACAGACCCCTTCGCAGGTGTCTTATTCCCATGCAGCGGTCCCTCAGAGCCTCTGGCCAAACAGCCTGATGCTCTGGGCATCAGCAGCCCATCCTCAGCTACTCTTCAACTCCCTGTGGTAGAAGGGCTCAAGACCTCTGCGGGTCAGTCAGCCGCCGCAGCCGAAGGCCCGTGTTTCCCTTGTTGCGTGCAGACCTCCAGCATTGTCAGCCGAGCCTGCTGGGGCACGTGCCCACACCCAGGCTCATCGGCGTGGCCCACGAGGCCGGCATTCTGGTTGGCCAGGTCTGGGTCACGTGGCCACCCCTATAATAGAGGATGGTTGGTTCTCTAGAGGGAGCCCCTCTGCCCACTCCATTTCTTGCCTACCATCTGCACACATGGACACACAACACACACACACACACACACACACACATGGCTGACATATGCTCACACGTATGCACACATACCTACACATGCGCACACACGAAGCTTCCCTGTGCAGACAGGGAATGCCCTGCATGGCTACCAGTCCATCCCATGCCCCTGGACAGCAAGAACTGGCTCCTTGTCCCTGGCTGTGGCTGGCCAGTTTTGCCCACTGTGTCTTCCTCCCTAGTCCAGGGTCCTAGGAGGCTACCACTGGGTTGGAGGAGACGCCCTGCTGGGTCTGCCTTTCTGAAGCTGGGTCCTGCCAGGGCAGCTGGGCAGAGCAAGGGCTTGGGGGTTGACTGATGACCTGACAGGGTCAGCTTGGGAAGTTCTGGCATATTTGCACTGGGGGCTCCCCGGGTGAGTCAGCCAGGCTGGAGAAATTGGGGAATGTTCTGAATCAGACTCCAGCCTGGAGGCTTCTGTCTGAGCAACAGCCTTTTAGCCCCGCCCCCTTGTCTCACCAGAGGCAGTTTAGAAAGGGATTCCCCCCTTTGCTGGGCAAGGGATGCAGAGCAAGTAGTCGGGGCACCCCTGCCCTCTTCAGCACCCACTCTCCTTTAGGCCTTTGGCCTTCGAGACACCACCTGGAATCTGGGGCCGCTGACCTGCCCCTCTGACCTGCGGGGCACGGGTTACTGGTGGCTGGCCCTGACTGAAAGGGACAGTGGACCAGAGCATGTGGATCTCATAGCCGCCCTCCGCCATTCCCGGCTCCCGGGAGCTCTGATCCCACACACGCTTTATCGAGGGGACTGTCAAGGAGTGACCGCTTCTGAGCAAGGACAGGCATGTCTTCACTGCCCTGCCTTCCCTGTGAACGGCTGGCCTGTTCCTTATTTTGGCATCTGCCATTTGCAGGCTGTGTTGCTCTTGTCACTCAGTGCTCTTGCTCCTACGGAGGACAGAGCACAGGGCCGAGCTTACTGGCCTCACAGGACGGTCTGGGGGTGGCGGCTTCAGGGGCAGCTGGGTCTGTGTGGGGGCTTGAAGGCTGTCTGCGGCCCCACTCTGGGGTCCTTTTTGTGGGTCTCTCTCCAGCAGCTCCTTCCATCTTGGGGATAGGAAACCCCAGTAGCTTTCAGCCTCCATTCTAGAAGTGACAGGAGGAAGGTGTGTCTTTCTTCCAGGGGTTCAAGCTCAAGTTGGTGGAATGTCTTCAGTGTGGGTCCTGAGCCCATCAACGAAGGCCAGGAGGATGATGGGATGGTTGGGTTTGACCAGACCAAGCCCTAAGCCTGCTGCAGGGATGGGATCTGCCCACTGGGGGAGCCCCAGGGACCAAGGGGTGAGGTCTCTGGGAAGGGTCGTGGCCACTGGAGAACCACAAGGCCGGTACCAAAGCCAAGTGGGTTTGGAAATTTCAGCGGTCCATCTCACCTTGGACTGACTCCCAGCCTGCCTTGAGCTGAAAAGAAGTTGAGCCATTTATAGAACACAAGAAATTAGTGACAGACATCAAAAACGCCCATCATCACCAGGGGTTCTGTGACTTAAAGGTAGAAAGGAGACCACTAGATAAGGGTGGAAACTAGCATATAAGTGTCTGATTTAGGCAAAAAAGATTGGCTTTGAGCCACCTGGGAGGAGTCAGCCTGGACTGGGGGTTGACATCCCCGGGACAGCCCTCATCCCACACCCCAACCTTGCCCCTGGTCCGGCCGGGTGGGTGAGTGGAGCAGTTACCTTGAGGCTGTGCAGTGAGTGACACACTCTTTGACCCCCTTGGGGCACCTTGTGACCCCCTGCCGCCTGTGAGACAGCTGTGCTGGATGAGCCATGTGCTCTGTCCACATCCCAGCTGCGAGCCCTTCAACTTCACCGCCCACATTTCCTCCCTGCACCTCACTGTCCCTGTCTGGAAATTGGGATTCATCTGGTGTCAGGACCAGTGAGAGCAGCCAGGATACTGCTGGGTCCACGAGGGTGTGGGGGCCTGCAGGCCTCGCAGCAGCGCTTGTAGGACGGGGAGCCGTCACCCTCTTAGTGTCAGGGTGCCTAGTGTAAAAGTTCCCTTGGACACTGTGTGGGTGCCAGCAAGGTGAGAGAGGGGGCTCCCACCTCACAGCCTACAGAGCCCCCCACCCTGAGTTTTGGGGGGGGGGCAGCAGGGCTGGGGGGGCGGCAGGACTTGCCCTGACCGCCTGCCCTGCGGTGTCCCTCAGCGCCGAGGCATGAAGGGCAAGGCCCGCAAGCTCTTCTACAAGGCCATCGTGCGAGGCAAGGAGATGATCCGCATCGGGGATTGCGCCGTCTTCCTGTCGGCCGGCCGCCCCAACCTGCCCTACATCGGCCGCATCCAGAGCATGTGGGAGTCGTGGGGCAGCAACATGGTGGTGCGCGTCAAGTGGTTCTATCACCCCGAGGAGACCAGCCCGGGCAAGCGCCTCCATGAGGGCCAGGTGAGCCCGTGGCCGGCCGGGAGGGCTCGGCGGGGAGGTCGAGGCGGGCCCAGGCTCACCGCTGCCCTGTCTGCACACGCAGCACTGGGACCAGAAGTCCGGCCGTGGCCACCCGGCGGCCCTGCGGGCTTCCAGCCAGAGGAAGGACTTCATGGAGGTAGGAGGGCCGCGGGCTGTGGGCGGGAGGCGGGCACCTCCTCAAGCCCTGCCCACACAGCCTGGTGGGGCTGGCTCCAGTGTCCCCTGGGCCTCTGAGCTGCTGCTTCCCGGTCTATCCTGGTGTCTGCCTCCCAGTCCCTGTCTCCTGACTTCTTGTAGTCTCTCTCTCTGGCTCTCCCTCAGTCTCTGGGTCTTTCTGGGACCCCTCCTTGTCCTGGGTCCCTCTCTGTCTCTGTCTCTTGTCGTCTGGTCTTCTCTGACACCACCCGCCTGCCCGCAGCGCGCCCTGTACCAGTCCTCCCACGTGGACGAGAATGACGTGCAGACGGTGTCGCACAAGTGCCTGGTGGTGGGCCTGGAGCAGTATGAGCAGATGCTCAAGACCAAGAAGCACCAGGACAGCGAGGGCCTGTACTACCTCGCCGGCACCTACGAGCCCACCACCGGCATGATCTTCTCCACTGACGGCGTGCCCGTGCTCTGCTGAGCACCCACGGCCGTTGCGGCCTCCACAACACTGCCACAGCGCGGGGGCCATGTGCATTGGTTGTGTGCATGCAAGTGTGCCCGTGGACGCCCTGGCACGTGAGTGTGTACATGTGTGTGCCCGTATGCATGCACGTGTGTGCACACATGTGCACACGTCTCCAGTCCCCCTTTCCAAACCCCTTGGTGCCTCCCAAGAAGGGGGCTCCTCTCAGCTATCAGGGTATGGCTCTGCCCGGCCCCCTCAGGCCTCCCCTCCAGCACCTTGTAAGCACTTGGGCAGGCTGGGCCCCAGGACCCCGGCGCCCCCCAGCTGACATGGACAGAGGCAGTTTCTGAGGAAAAAACTGATGTTTGCTCTGGGGTTCCTGCTGCTTGTGGGTCCTCTTCGGGCTCCCAGTGCCGGGTTCCCCTCAGCATGGAGCCCACCCTAAGCCTCCTGCCCTGGGCCTGAGGCGGCCCCACACCCACCAGTCTCATTGGACACCTGCCAGGGGCCGGCCACTGCCCTCTCAGGATGGCCCGGACTTGGGACTTGGGGAACAGAGCAGCGTCAGCAGGCTCCAGGTGGAGGGGCCGTGTGCCCCGAGGCCCCCGCCAGGGCCCAGCCGCCCGGTCCAGACCCTCACACTACAGACAACCCCAATGGTGCTGAAACCCTCGTCCCGGCCACGCCGGAGGGAGGCGCCCGTTGCTAACCTGTACAGTTTTATTGTACCAAGAGACTTCTCCCTGTATCATACGCCTTTAAATGGAATCCACTTTTTAATTATATATATAAAGATAAATATATAAATATATATAAATATAAACTTTTTAAAACTGTGAAAAAATAGCTATGAAATTATAAAAAAAAAAAAGCGAACACATTCTGACGTGCAGAATATTATTTTTTATTTCCTGTTAGATTGTGAGTGTCTAGCACCCAGCTTCACAGACCCCACTTGTCCCAAGCACACCCCTGCCCCCACCCGCCACCCCGGCCCAGGTGTACTGTATTCACCCCCAGACAGAGAGGGAGTGAGGGAGAGCAGAGGCTGAGTGGAGGGACCCTATGCTGAGGGCCCTCTGCTCGCAAAAGCACTTAGCAGCCCCGCTAGCCCTCTGGGCAGCGGGAGGCCTCGTCCAGACAATCTTAAGGGAAGGAAAAGCCAGACTTTGGTTTTGTTTTTCGGGGGAATTGTTTTCCTGTTTGTTTTTTTATTTTTTTTTTTTAAGTTTCTTTTGGAATTTTGTTTGTTGGCGAATTCTGTGTGATCTTTTTCATAAAAAGAAAAGAAAAAGTTATAATTGGAAAACTACTGTTGTCTGGAGTGGTTTATTTCAAGGACTGGGGTGACTTGGTGTCAGAATGTGGTTCCTGGTGGGGGTGGCGTGGGGACTGCTGACAATTTGGAGCAAAAAGCTGGGTGCCCCCCCCCCCCAGCTTCCACTGGCCACATGGCCATTTAAATTCGAGCTAATTTAAAGGGAAGGAAATGATTCTGGGTTGCACTGGCCACGTTTCCGGTGGGTCAGCAGAACCAGACAGGGCTAGTGGCTACTGTATTGGGCACTCAAGGACAGAATCCGTCCATCAGCGCAGAGCTCTCTGCCGGTGCAGGGCTGGAGAGCGCGCCTCCTTTTCCTTTTAAATGTGGAGCTGAGCGTGCCCAGCCTTGCCCACTCCTGAAGCCGCTGACGATGACGACGGAGCTGAGTGGCCCTGAGCCAGGGCGGAGATGGAGGGTCGGCACCCCTGTAGTGGTCTGAGGAGGTTGCCACCCTCTCCTCCCCGAGGTCCGGCCCCTTGGGTCCCCGCCCAGCGAGCCTTTGCATTGAGATCCGGGCTTTGCTGTTTCACGGTCGGGAGACAGGGACCGGCGTGGCGATTAGAAGCCGTAAAGGAAGGCACCAGCGTCCGGTCAGGAAAAGGGCTCGGCCGGTCCTCCCGTTCCAGAGACACTGAGTCACGCGGCGGAACACGCCCCCCCCACCCCCACCCCCACTCCCGGCCCGGAGACGCGGGAGCGGCAGCGCGTGAGCGCCACCTGGCGTCCGCCGCTGGCGTCGCCCTGCGCGGTCTTCGCCCCTGTGGCTGCCCTGGCGTTTGCCTGCAACTCCTGTGGGTGCGTCCCCAAGGCTGCAGGCCGGGAGTGCAGCCGGCGCCTTGGGCGGCCAGCCCACCTCGCTAAACCTCCTCCAAGGGACTCACATCCAACAGTGGCCCAACTCTACTCCTTGGGGAAACTGAGGCACAGAACAGTGTGGGAATTTGTCCAAATCACACAAATCAACAATCGAGCCGGGCCTTGACCCCAGGAGGCTCAGCTTTCATGTCCTCGCTCTGAGTCCCTGCGGACAGGGGGCAAGCTGCTTCCTGCAGTTATTGACCAGGGCTGAGAGCCTTCAAACCCCAAATGCTTCCAGCTCCCACCTCCACCCCGTCCCCACACACGTGACCCAGGCCTGCCAGGGGTGTGGAGACGCTCCTGCTCCCTGACCTATCCCAACCCACCCCCTAGAGACTCCAGGCCTGGGTGCAGGCAGGGCCCTCTTCCAGATGGGAAGACTGGGGTCCCAGGTCCACAGTGGGCCATGCCCTATGGGGACCCCTCTCTCTAATTCCAGTGGTGGAGGAGGCAGTGACAGCCACACCTACACAGACACGCTCAGAGATGGCCAAGGGGCAGCTTCTCTCTTTCCTCTTTAATGGCCAGTGCGGTACAGTTAGTGGACAGACGGGCTGATGGGACATGGAGGGCAGGGAGTGCACAGCTGTGCTGAGTGTGGAGGGGCAGACTGTTCCCCCTCCCCCATCTGGGAAGCCTGTCTTTGACAGGACACACCGGGATCCCCCCTCAGCTCGACACCAAGCCAACCCGGCACAGTGGCGGGTCCAGGTTGAGTGAGACCCCCTACCCTAGCTTGTCAGGGACCTCTGTCCCCTCCTCGGGCCTTGCTGGATGGGGACCAAGACACAGGTCAAGAGCTGACATCAGCCAGGGTGTGGGGGCCGCACACTGTCGTCCTGGGTCAGGCACAGACGCCCCGGCCTGTGGCGTTGGGTGGGTGCCAGGGTATGTGAGGGGGTCCAGGTGTGGGTTACGCGTGCACACGCCAGCACAGACAATGTGTTTTGTTTGGGAGAACCGGAGTTTAAGGCTGGCTGGGAGGGGAGAGGCCTACGGGGTGACAAGGCTAGGGCCAGCTCTCTCTCATCTATGAGGAGGGGTCCCTGGTGAAGGAGGTCAGGTGCTGACCTGGGGGTGGGGGTCATGAGAAGGGACACTGGCTGGTGGTCTGCTCCGGGGAGGGGGACGGCTGTGAGTAATCTCACTGAGCACTGGCTTGGCTAGAGCTGGGACCACTGGACACAGAGGGTGAGGGATGCGTGCGTGATGGAACGCAGAACACAGTGCTGGGCGGAGCCCCGGATGGCAGCAACGTGTCCCAGGCCTCCCAAGAACTTGGCAGAACCTTGGGGCCGCAGTGATGGGCAGATGGACCCAGAGAGGGTGGCATTATTGGCACAGGAGGAGGCTGGGGCCCCACAGGCACTGCAGGAAGGGGCGGGGAGGGGGCCTCCGGCCTCAGGACCCCCGGTGTGGGCCCCAGAGGCCCTCCCTGGGCAAGCCGAGCTCGGCTGGCTCAGAGGCTGGCAGGGAGGGAGGCGTTGGTGGTGGAGGTGTGGAAGCAGCTGCTGTGGGCGTCTCGGGTGAGGCTGTAGGTACAGTAGGCCACGGCGGAGCCCAGCGTCAACCCCGTCATGTAGGACACAGTCATGGTGTTCCCTGCGGACAAGAGCGGACCTGAGCTGTCGGGGGTGGGGACAGTGAGCAGCCCCCAGAGGACCACAGCCACCACATCCACTTGGATAAACCCAGCATCCACGAGGGGCTGGGGCTGACGCCTCGCTTCTCAGGTGTGAAGCGAGGTGTCAGTGACCCCGGGAAGGGCTGTCCGAGCACCGCTACACGCGGGCACCCTGGGTCTTGCTCGCTTTCTCTCCAGTCTCCCATCTCCCTCTGCCTCCTCGTCATGGACAGTGTGGGGTGTCTAATGGACTTCTCGAACCTGCTCTGGCCGGAACCCCGCTCTGACACCCCTTCCCCATCAGAGCCCTCTCTCCATCTCAGCTGATAGAATCCAACCTTCTTGCCCTGAGCCTGGTCTCACTGGGCTAAATTCATGGCGTCAGTAGGCTGACCAGATGTCCCGTTTGAATCGGGACAGTACTGTTGTTTTCTGTCCGTTTAGAACAGGACGTCTGGTCAGCCTAGACAGGCCCCAGACTTGGTAGTTCTTCTTGACCCCCTGCCCCTTTCTCACCCACTAGCTCCCAGTCTGTTATCTGGCCCATCAAAAACAGATGGAGAACCCAGCGCCATCTTCCAGTTCCCCTCTCACCTCCACTGCCCCCAGCACACACTGCTGCTCCTGCCCCAGGGCCTTTACACATGCCCTTCCCTTGCACTGTCACATGGCTGGGCCCCTCACCGCTTCCTCTGAGTCTTTGCTCAAGTCACCTCCTCTGGGAAGCCTTCCAGGCTGCTTCCCCTGCCCTGACTCCTCTATCCCATTTCTCTGCTCTGTTTTTCTCTGTGGGTCTTGGTTATTTGTCTGTCACCTCCAGAAGTGCAGGGATCATTGTTTTGTCATCAGTGTCCCCAGCACCTAGCACAGTGCCTGGCACACAGTAGGGCCTCACCAGGTACTGCGGGTGGAATGGAATGAGGGACCGATGAAGTCCCCCACACCTATGAGCTCCCTGAGGTTGACGTGGCCCCTGGCACCTGAATGTGTCTTCTGGCTGTGTGGCCTTAGCTTCTGTGGGGCCTGGTTTCCCAGCCTGGCAGCGGGGGTGCTGCTGTGCTGAGGTATCCCTCAGGCAGGCCAGGCACTAGCTGAGCAGGGCCTTACCTGCCAGCTCCCGCTGCTTGGGGCCCACTTTGCCAGCGGCCAGGATCATGGGCACGCTGCCGAAGTAGCCATTGCTGATGCCCATGAGCAGGGAGAAGACACAAGGCCAGGCTGGGTGGCGGAGGGCGGGCGTCCCGCTGGGGTAGACGCACAGGATGAAGAGCGGGATGAAGACCACGCGCAGGCAGGAGCAGGCCAGCAGGTGCGTGCCCCGCCAGTCCATGGGCAGGGCTGCCAGGATCTGTGGGCGGGAGCCAGGCATGTGGGCCTTCCGCTCCCCGCAGCCCGTGTCCCGCATGTCCACTGCAGCCTCCAGACGTACACCCCATCCCAAGTCACGCCTGACACCGTCCAGCTCAGGCTGTGTCATGTCCTTTCCTGGCTTTGTCCCCGAAAACCCATCAAACCCCCCATGACAACAAAACAGTCCCTGCTGTGTGCCCAGCACCATCGCAGCGCTGCACAGCCCCCATCCAGTCCTCACGGGACCTTCGTGGGGTGGGCTACTGATCCTGTTTGTGAAATGAGGACCCCGAGGCCCAGAGGGCCAGGGCCGCTCGCACCCACTCGCACAGCAGGAAGTAGCAGGACAGGAGCAGAACCCATTTGCTCCCTCTCGAAGCACAGATGCGCGTTTCTTAGACCTCTCGGCTGTGTGACCTTGGCAAATGGCTTTCCCTCTCTGAGCCTCACGTTCTCCATTCACTAGACAAGGCCCAGGGCAGGGCTTTGATCTTCCTCTAGCCCTGATCCCTGACTGCACCCTGCACTCACAAGCACATGACGCTCTGCCTGGATTCTTATGGCTCCTTGAGCCATTCCTAGGGTTGCCTGCCTCTTTGGGTACTTCTCGTGCCCCAGAACACAGGACACAGGAGCTTCACGGACACAGCAGATGCTCCAGGGCTGGCTCCACCCTCCACATGATCCTCAGATCAGGGCCTGCCCCTCCCCGGGGACCTCCCCCATGGCTCCCATGGCCATCTGCTGCCCCCACCTAGAGCATCCTCTCTGCGCATCCCCTGGGGCAGGGGCGGGGCAGGCAGCCCACCTTGCCCACGAAGTCAGAGAGGTTGAACACGGCCATGATGAGGATGGGCAGCCACTCGCCCAGGACACAGTGGCGAATCTCGGACTCGAGACCCGGGAACAGGCACAACGTGATGAAGTAGGTCACAGCGATGGACAGCATGTCGGCCCAGATGACGCGGGCCACCACGTAGCGGTGCAGCAGCAGGGCTGTGGGCGGCAGGCTGGGGGTCAGGGGACAGAACCCCGCAGACCCCCTGCCCACTGCCAGCCTGAGCACCACCCATGTGCAGAGGGGACTGCGGGGGCCTGCAGGGCTGGGGGGCGGGGCTTGTGGCGGTGCAGTGAGGATGGGGCCCAGCCTGCCCCCCCACCTCTGAAGGAGGGCCAGCTCCGCCTGACTCGTGGCTGAGGCACATCAAAGCGCGTGTAGGCTCCCCGGCCACCGATGGTCACCTCATGGGCCGGGCTGTCCCGTGGGGACCCACTGCTGCTCAGGGCCGGGCCTTGGTTCTCCTGGAGGGAAAACAAAGTGGGACACGGTTCAGGTGGGGGTCCTGCACAGCCCCTGCCCTCCCTTTTTCCTTACTGCCCCTCCAGCACACCAAGCCCCTCCCACCTCTGAGCCTTTGCACCTGTTCCCTGTGCCCAGTGCTCTTGGAGTCCACCTGCACATTTCCCCCTGCACACAGGCCAGGTCTCACCTGAGCCACTCCCCGGGAAACCTCTCTGGCCATTAAGGGGACCTCCAGTTTCTACCCTTTCCCAGGGTGGGCCTTATCACAGCATGCCACCCTTTGCCCCTCTCCGGGCCTTCGGGCTCCAAGAAGGATGGTGTCTCTGGCTCTGCAGTATCACCAGCTGGGAGCCTTGCCCTGCCCTTCACCAGCCTGGCTCTCCTGAGCCTCCTCCTGCAGGTGCTTCCACGCTTGCCATCCGTGGGCTCTCTGGGGCCTATGCAGCCCTGGCGCCACCAGAGGGCGTCCAGTCCCCCAGGACCACCCCAGGAGGGCCTGCCGTGGGGTTCAGCCCGCAGCAAGGTGGGGCTTCAGGCCACAGGTGTACAAGGTGTGATGGAAAGACATGGTGAACGTTTAAATTAAAAAGGAAAAATATTTATTACAGTAAAAGACACATTGCCATCAATCCCCCTCAAAATATCCCCCTTGCTTTGAACAATGTGTCCCTTTGTAACAACAATTTTTAATTTAAACACCCACCGAACTTTTTGATCCACCCGAATCAATTCAGGTCACACATCGCTTCTGGTAGGGCAATTCCCCTCAAATGAAAACATGACGATGGCTCCTCATCCACCTGATACACCGGGTCTGGTAACGTGTGACCTCTGGCTCTTCCTCAAAGTCAAAAGGACCGTGAAAGGCAAACGTTTTGAATCGATTTAGGACACGGAGACGGCCATGACCAGCACAACTAAAGACACGAAGGAGGACTTCTAGACCCGCCTCGGAAAGCGGCAACAACGACGAGATACGTGTGTTCCAAGTGAGGCGGGCATTTTCAGGGATTCATGGCCATGTGTCTTTAACTGCAACAGTCTTTTTGTTCTTTTGTGTTTTTTTAATTTAAACACTCACCGTATCTTTTTATCACACCGCGTATGCTGCTACCAGGGGACCGACCATCCCTGGTCGGAGCCGGAGACCTCAGCCCAAGGCTGGGGGCCGCACTGGGGGAGCTCGGCTGGGACTAGGGACAAGCTGTGCCTGGGCTCCTTCCCCGGGGGAGACACAGGCGGCAGCGGGGACAGGGACTTACGAAGTGGAGGTCCCCGGAGGTGACGTCGTGGTGCACACGGTAGCCGGCCCTGTGGCCAGGGCGGCTGTCGCGGGGCCGCACGGTGTGGTACCGCACGAAGCGGCTGCGTCGCACCAGCAGGTGCAGCAGGAAGCAGAGCAGCTCGAGGCCGGCGGAGACCAGGAAGAAGATGAGTGTGCTGGCGCGCTCGTCGGGCAGCAGCAGCTTGGTGAGGATGCGGCTCAGGGACACCATGACGCCCGCTGTGCCTGCGAGGGGGCCCCACTCAGCCCCGCCCTCGGCCCCACCCAGCCCCGCCCTCGCCCCGCCCCGCCCCGCCACAGCTCGGCCCCACTCAGCCCCGCCCTCGCCCCGCCCCGCCCCCGCGGCGCCCCCCCCCCCCGCCACAGCTCGGCCCCGCCCTCGGCCCCGCCCAAGCCCCCAGAGCTGCCATAGAATGTGCCACCCAGACCACGCCGCCCCAGGCACTGATGCTGCTCACACAACCCCAGGAGCCTCTATCTATCGAGTGCCTGCTGAGGACACAGTGGGGGTGACACTTGCGGGCCCTACCTTCCTGGGGCTCAGTGGGGAGAGGATGCCAACAAGTGAGAAAAACACCAACCATGGGGCATGATGATGGGGTCAGCAGGGACTAGGGGAGGAGCGTCCTGGCAGGGGCAGGCAGGGCCTCTGTGTGGCCAGGCATGGAAGGAAGACTGAGGACTCCAGATGCCATTGCTGCAAAGAGTGGGGGCCTCGTGCATGGCCCTCCTGGACCAGGGGCTGGAATGAAGGAATCAGCCTGGAGGGCAAGTCCAAGGCTGTGGGGTAAGTTCTGGGTTTGAGCACGGGGTGGGTGCCGTTCACTGAGCAAGGGTGGGTGGGCTTGGGAAAGCAAGTTTGAGAAGCCAAGTGGGTGTGGGGCTGGCACCCCAAGGGCAGCTTGGTGTTGAGCAGAGACACATAAAAGGCACCCTACGCACAGACACAGGGCCACCAAGACACGGGACCCAAGCTCAGAGATACATGCGCCTCACATCGCCAAGGTCGCCATTCCCAGCCAGCAGGCCCCGCACTTGTGAGCGAAGCCTTATGCTGGGGCACAGCATGGGGGATCCGCAGGAAGAGCCTAGGCAGCCCAGCACCCCCTCCTGGGGTTGGCAGGTACTCACTCTCCCCGGTCATCACCCCCTGGGTGTACCTCTTGGGCAGCATTCCCGTGTACCCGTAGAAGCTGGATTGTTGCACTTGCAAGAGAGAGAAACAACCGTGCGACAGCACATGCCTGTCAGCTGGGCACAAAACTGCGGTCTGAGACTGTCAACATCGCTGGGGGCAGAGGGGTTGGGTCTAACCACCTTGCAGGGCGTGGCAGGAACAGCACCGCCCCCAATCAGGGCACCACGTGCTTCCACATGCCCACCGGGGCCAGCAGGCGCCTTGACTAGCTCTGGCCAGTGACATGTGAGCAAAGACGACACACGTCGCTCTGGACAAGGCAGAGAAGCCCATGGGACCTCCTGACCTTCCTTCGCCCAACGCCCATGTGTTACAGATGGGGCCATTGTCAGCCTGGTCCCTGAGTGTCCCTATGAAGTCCCATTGACGTGTGGGACATGAAGCCAAGAGCCAGAAATCAGACTTGGTTTTTGAAGTCACTGAGATTTTTGGGCTCCCCTGTGGCTGCAGCGTAACCTCTGTCACCGAACCTACACACCCCGGGAAAGAGACACGCATGCTCGTGGCCCAGCGTCGAGCGAGTCCCTGACTACACGTCGACCCTGAGCAGGGCTGGCGAAATTCTGGGGCCCCACCGGCATTTGTTTATTTTGGTAACAAAACAGGACAGAACAGACCTGAGGGCTCGGCCTGGACGGAGGCTGTTAGGGCTGGCCGTGAAGCTGGGCGTTGCCATGGAGATGAGGGGGCAGGGAGAGCTCTGAGCCCCAGGTGGGTGAACAGGGCTAGGGTGGGATGGGCGCCATGGGCTCTCAGGGGCTTGGCCTGACCCCGTCCCACCCCGGTCCCTACCTGTGCAGCCAAAGGCCACGGTGCCCACAGCAGCCAGGTTGATGGCGTAAGCCTGGTCCCGCGAGAAGAGCTGCAGCCACACATCACAGATACTGATGAAGAGGAGGGGTCCCAAGGCCAGGAGGTAGCCTTTGGGGAGACCAGAGAGGGCAGTGAGTGGTGAGCTGGGGGCTCCCACTCCTCCAGCCTTCTCATAGAGCCAGGTCTGGGTGCCCCCTCTCAGCCATTCCCCTCAATTTTCCCAGAGCTGGGGACACCTTAGGGGTCTAAGAGGGGCATCTGGAAGGCTTCCTGGAGGAGGCACTGTTTGAGCTGGGCCTTGAAGCTAGATGCTGCGGTGGAGAGCTTGGGCCCCAGTACCTGGGGGTGGCATACCTGCGGTGATCCTGGTGTGCAGGCTCAGCCGCTCCACCAGCGCATTGTTCAGGAGTACAGCCACCAGTGCCACCAAGATGTACGTGAGGCTCATGTCGAACACAATTGAGGTCCCTGCAGGGGCCAGCCAGCAGCAGGGACTCAGGACGAGCCCCCACCCCCTGCACCTACCCCGTCTCCTCACTATGCCTCCTCTGTCATCAGGTTAAATCACCATGGCCACCATCTACTTCTATAGCCCTGGCTGCTAGGGCCACTGCCCCATAGTCTCTATGCCACAAGGATGGCCCAGAGAGGGAGAGGGGCTGCCCAAAAGTCACTCAGCAATTCATAGCAGAGCCAGGATTTGAATAAACGGCCTCCCCAAGCAAGGTCCCGCCTCCAGGGTTTCTGGGGGGCAGCGGCCAGAGCTAAGTGTGTCAGGTAGCCTCTGGTGACAGAGTGTGACACTGGGGGACCCACCTGGGAACTTGTGATGCAGGTAGTCGACGTCAGTGATGAAGCTGTTGTACGGCAGCAGGAAGCCCACGCCAGCCAGCAGCATCGCAAAGTAGATGGCGTGGTAGCGGTCGTCGGGGACCGGCTCCTCTGCTGCTTGACCCGAGACACCAGGTGAGACATGGACAAGTCCACTCACGGCCACGGCCACTGCGCCAAGGCTCCAGTTCCCCATGGCAGCCACCATCAGGAGCACCACAGACATGGCATCCCACCATCCCATGCCACCACTCATCTGTCACAGCCACCAGAACCTCTGCCACCTTGGCCATCGCCATGGCCACCATTACCATGGCCACTGCCACCATATTCAAACCACCAAAGCCACCATCAAAAGTCACCAAACACCATGGTCACTGTCACCACAGCACCATCATGACCATTGTCATCACATCCATGGCCCATCGTCACCGTGGCCATTGCCACTGTACCCACCAGCATCACAGCTGCCATCACTCTGGGTCCCATCCATCCCCACAGCCATGGCTGCCAACGCCACTGCATCACGGCCATTACCGTCACCGTCACAGCCACTGTAACCATGGTGACTACAACCAATATCATGGCTACCATCACCATGGCCACTTTCATGGTCACAGCTGCCACAGTCATCAGGATTGTGCCCGTGGGGTGCCAGCCTGTTTGTGATCTTCCTTCCTGACCCCTTGCCTTACGAGCTTCAGATGGGCTTGGCCAGCTGCAACTCCAGCAAACCGACGTCCCGCGCTGCGCCCGTGGGTATGTGTACGTACCTGTACGTCACCGTGGCTACGGCTTTCTGTGTGTCTACTCCTGTCGGCCTATACATCGCCTAGCAGCTCTGGTCCAGCCACTATCACCAAGGCCACTACAGTTAAAAAATCACCATGGCCACCATCCACTTCTATAGCCGTGGCTGCTAGGGCCACTGCCCCGATCTGTGCTGCCACACCTGGCCAGGAGAAGTCTGGCACCCTGGGGATGGGCCCAGGGCTGGCATGTCCATGCACATGGGGACAGGGAGGTTATCCCAAAACCATGGGTCTTGGCCAGCAGAATCTCCACCCCACAGCTGCAGAGGGGTTGGGAACCTGAGAATAAGACCCAGTTTCTAAGCCTAAAGTGGTCCTAGTACAAACCAGAGCCCCCCCAAAAAACAAGCTATCACCATGGGAGTCTCCTGAGTACCAGGAACAGTCCTGAGCAACATTCTGCAGATACTGTCACAACTGCAGCGAGGGTGGCACCAGGATGAAGTGACCGAGGCCCAGAGAACAGTCTGCGGTCCCTGAGCTGGCAAAGGGACGAGAGCTGGGGTTGCACCCAAATCGGCCCGACTGCAACCCTGGCACACTGCCCATCTGCAAGTCTGATCTCACCAGCAACTGGCCTATTGCCTCAATGTGGAGAAACTGAGGCTCAGAGAGGTGGCGACCCTTGTCCAAGGTCACAGAGCCAGCTGAAATCCAGACCTCTGAACGTCCCATCCACTCTCCTCCCCGTCTCCACTGAAGTGAGGCATGGCTCGCTTTGGCCGATGAATGTGACCGAATCGACCTGTGTCACTTCAGATAGAAGTTTTATGCATGGATCAGTGCATGAGTTACTGCGTGCCCTCCACCTGCCTGGGGGACACGGCAGGCCCTGTGGGGAGGGGAGCCCCCTCAGCTGGGCCCCATGCCCTGCGCTGGGCACGCAGCAGTAGGCTGGAGGCCCATGGTCAGTGGGCTCGCTTGTTCCTGCTGCAGACCCGCCGCACCCCTCGATCAGTGACCGCCTGCGGCCCCGGGGGCTCGCCCTGCCCATCTCCACTTTGGGCCAGACACACACCTCGCCCTCACCCTCACTCACCGGAGTCTGTGAAAATCGGGGCACCCCTGACCCTACCGCCCTGGCCCGGGGCTGCCCCTACTGCCACCATCTCCTCCTCCAGCTGGCAGCGGTCGAAGCTGAAGCTCGTCACCACGCTCCTGTCCGGCGTGCCCGCCACGCTGGGCTCTTGGAGGCGCCGGCTGCCCACAGAGCCCATGGCAGTTCGTGCTGCGGAGAGAGGAGGCAGGCTGAGGGGGCCAGGAGGGGACCCCACCCGGCTGCCTGGTGGCCAGGCCGCACCCGCGGGGGCCGTCCTTGTCCTTGCCTTCCCGCCTGCCGTTTTGGAACCGTGTGGCAGGGCGCACGTGATGCGTGCCTACAGGGCGCACCCTGGCTGCAGGGGCGAGCCATGCTGGGGGCCCGCACGAGGGTGGTCGCCTTGGGCAGGGAGATGTTGAGCAGGTGGAGCGCCGTGACATGCTGAACGCTCAAATCAGACCCTGCCGCCGCGCTGTGTGCCAGCGCTGTGCTCCAAGTGTCCCCCACACCATCTCCCTCTGGGAGGAGGGGCCGACACTCACTCATCTTACAGCCCAGAAAAGTGGGGGTCAGTGGGTGAGCAAGCCCCCCACCACCACCCGGGTCTCACAGGCAGTCAGCCGGGCCTGTGGACACTCAGTCCCCATGGCCCCATTCTGGGGACAGCCACCTCTAGTGGCAGCAAGCCCTTCCTTTGGGCGTGCCTCAGTTTCTCTTGCTTCAGTTTAAATCTGCTCGCCCTGCTCTTAGGAGGAAAGGAAGGAGTTACGTGACCCCCTCTGGGTGGGTGACCCTGCGTGAGTCTGTGTGTGCTTCCCCCTAAAATGTTTATCGGCTCCTTTCTCTAATGACCCGACTCGTTTATCCGGTTGCGAAAAGCGTGCGCGCTCGCTGCAGAGAATCTGACACTCAGAGACCGGCCGCCGCAGGGCCAGGCACTCCGTGTGGCACCTCTGGGCCCTGTCCCTCCGTGAGGACGTGCGGGACAACTTGCAGAAGCAGCCGGTGGGGGAGGGCGGACCCCATTGCCGGAGGGACCCTGCGGGCCCGAGGTGACTCCCATTTCCTCAGAGGTTGGCCCACAGCTACGCTCACCGCCCCTCTTCTGCCTGCTTGCTTCATCGCGTTTGCTCCCGCCCTCCGGCCTCAGTTTACCTTCTCCCTGCCCCCAGCCCCGTTACCAAGTGCCTCCCCTGGCCCCGAGTTCCGCCCTCTGGGGCACCCACGGGCATGGGGTGGGTGCTTCTCCTGGGAAGCCAGAGTAGAGCCCCGGCTCCTGGCTCAGAGCTCTTCCCGAGCCCCCAGCCCGAGGCCCCTGCCACATCTGGAGCTGGGACACAGAGGAAGACAGCTTGGCCTGGATTTGAATGACAGTGGCCTTGGGCAGCCTCCCACACTGAAGGCCACCCACCCAGCCTCCCTCCGCGGATCTGAGCATCATTACCACAGTGGGGCGCTCAGGACCAGGGGTGGGGCCCAGCCCTGGAGGCCACCCCGACTCCTGGGGCCTGTGGTCAGCAAAGGTTCTGGAGACACAGCGTGCACAGCCTGGCCCCCATGTGTGGCTTCCGCTGCCCAGGGAGGCGGACGTGCTCGGCATCCCGCCAGGAGGCGGCCCCTCCACTCCCTCTGGCTCAGCGCTGAGGCAGGCAGCTGCCACCCACACCGGCAGCCCCAGCCACTGTCCCCATGTGCTCCTCCAGGTGCCCGCCCGGAGGTGGGGGCTCTGGCTCACTCTGCCACAGTCCCATGGAACCCAGACGCCATGTCCCTGCCCTGAGCAGAGGCCAGGCCACACGAGGTGGTGGGGCAGGGGGTACACTGAGGAGGCGCCCCCATGCCCCTCACACTCCCCACTGCCAGCCCAGAACTCACCCCCGACAGCCCCACCCCTCCTCCTACCATGTCCCCCTTTAATTAAAGTGTAAGGACAGTCACATGGGCTGAAAGACCTGCATTCTCTGGGCTCTTCTCTGCCCCTCTCGCCCTGCCAGACCCCTTGGCGCCCACCCTGGGGAGCAGCTGAGGAGACACAGCCCATCTCTCTGGCCCACAGGTCACCCCTTGGGGCTCAGTTTCCCCATCTCTCTGTTGTGGACAGGGAGGGTGGCAGGACTTCCCAAATGGGTGGTCGTACAGAAGGCTGGACACAGGCGCTCAGAAGTCACACACATGCCTCCACTTCAGGGCTCCCAGCCCCAGCAGTCCCGAACACGCAGCTCACGTCCCCGTGTTGCAGAAAGGGCCACTGAGGCAGGAAGAGCCAACTCCAGGCCCCACAGCTCGTACTGGAGCCCGGCCGGGCTGCCCGCCTTTGGCTCGCCCCACATTTCAGCTGAGTGAACACTGGGCCTGAATGGGCCCCAGGGCACCCGGACCCCAAGGCCAGGCTGACCCCTCAGGGGCTGTGCACCACTCCAGAGGGGACAAGGGAACCTGGATCCTGTGTGGAAAGGCTGCCTGCTGGCCCTCCTCGGACCTCACACTCCTGGTGGGCCACAGCCCGGGCCAGCGGGCCGCCCTCGGGTGGCCCTGGGCCGCTGTGCCTGGGCCTGCGGCTGAGTTCCCTGCTGCCCAGCCTTCTAGGCTGCCCCAAGGCCTCCTGCTTGGTTCTGCCTACAGGAAAGTGGGTTCGAGACCCCCCAGCCACCTCTTTCCTGAAGTCTGGGGCACAGAAACGCACCCTCACAGGCACTGGCCGGTGGCTGGGGCACAGGCTCACCGGCCCAGTCCTGGTTCCCGCAGTTTCCGGGGACTTGCGGCCCCCTCCCCAAGCCCCCTCTGCCTGCTGGGGAAACAAAGTTGGTTTCCAGGCTGAGCTCCTAGGCAAGGGACAGACTCTGGGGAGGCCACGGCGAGGTGACCCCAGGGCCCAGCCCCTCCTCCTCCAGGGCGCTTCCAAGAGCTAGGAGGGGGCTGGCTGGGGGAAGGCATGAGATGGGGTGCAGGGGGTTCCAGGAAGGAACTTCGGGTGGAAGGAATCTTAGAGCGCCCGCCCCAAGGAAGGAGGTGGCGCCAAGACCCGCGCCCCTTCCCGAGTCTAGGTCCTGCGCTCACAGATGGGCTGGTGGCGGGCTGGCCCGGTCCGGTTGCTGGAAGGGCCAGGGGGCGGGATCGCCCCTCTTCCCAGGACAGGGGTGGGGTAGGGCAGTCGGGGTCCCCAGGGTCACGTGCCCGCGCCCCTGGACTCGGCGGCCCGAGCCGGCGCGGAGTGGGGCCGCGCGCGCGCGCCGCAGACAAAGGCTCCGACAGGTCCCCGCATCCCAGCTCGTCACCGCTCCCGCCCGCCACCTCCGCGGTGACCGCTTACCTCGGCCCGGCCCGGGGGTCCT
>PVJL010001663.1:86692-145517 GCA_004026885.1 Lyroderma lyra
CCCCCTCCCCCCGTCCTCCTCCCCACGTCCCTCCCATTGGCCACCTCCGCAGAGGCTGGGGCTGGGGCGAGGGCGAGGCCAAGGCTGAGGTCGTAGCCCCGTACCCGAAGTGAGGCATAGTGGCCCTGGCGACCCCAGGGTGATCTACAGCTGATCTAACTGGCGACCTCCAAATACCCTAACCTCCCCTGCCTTGCTGCCCAGGGCTATTACCCCTGTCCCTCCCACTTTGGGTCCCCTGGGAGTGAGCCTTGGATGCCATGCTGGGCAGGTGGGCGGGACAGGTCTCTAGGGTAACCAGACTCGGTATTGAGGATGAGTTGGAGGCCAGCGAGCTGGAGATCATACTGATTCCAGCCAGGTTTAGGGGCCATGGCCCCTTCCTTGCCTGGTCCCCATGCCTGGGCCCCAGTTCCTGGAGTCCATGGGAGTCAGGCAGGTCCCCTCCCGACCCAGGACCGAGTCATCAGGATGGGGTCAACACGGATGTTTGCCGGAGCCTGTGTGGGGCTTTTTCCTGGATGACCTGCCTCACTTTGCACCAGATTAGCTCCTCCTGCCTTGTTACCCACCTCCAGCCTCTGCCAGGAGGCCCCCAGGTGCTCCTGCCACAGCTGAAGGCCACGCCGGTAACTTCTAAAGGGCTGGACGTCCCCTGAGAAGAGGCCTTTATGTCTCCCTGGACGCTCAGTACTCAGTGGAGGACGTGGCCTGCGGAGGAGCCAAGTGTGTGTTTGAAGGGTGGACTGACCTGGGTTCTGGGTAGGTCTGCACTGAGCGAGTGAATGTGCTGGGATGGTGCAGATGTGCCCTCAGGGCAGGACAGGGGACACAGCCAGTGGGTCCAAGTCATTAGTTTTAGCTACTGAGCCCGAGGTCCATGGGCTTTGAGCTTTGAAAGAGCCTGTGCAGGGAGCCATGCAGGGCTGTCTGGGTGTGAAGAAGAATTATTCGGTGTGTGTGACACACTGTTCTAGATGCAGCGGGGTCCCTGCCCCTGTGGGGCTTCAGCCCAGTGCGGGACACTGGCAATAAACAAGTACAATCGTTTCAGGGAGCATCAGATGCCTGGAAGACAGTGATGGCATAGCCCATAGCGTGTGGCTATGGTGGTGGACATTACCTTGTGGTCTGGAAGGCCACTCTGAGAAGGTGGCACTTGAGAGACCTGAATGACGGAAAGGCCCCTGTTGGGGGGAGGTTTGTGATAAGGGTGTCCTGGGCAGAGAGGACAGCTCATGCCAAGTCTGAGGCCAGAAAAGGCTCGTTGGGTTCCAGAATGGGGAGAAGGCGGGTGTAGGTGGACAGAGGAAGGGGGAGGTTTCCTGGTGAGAGATGAAGTCGGCTGGTGGGGGTTCTTGTTGGCAGTGGGAAGGCGCTGGGGTCCCTGTGTTTTAGTCGGAGGAGGGGGCATGCTGTGACCGAGGTTTTGAAACCTAGGTTGGTGAGAATGCAAATTGGAAGAATCCTTCTAGAAAGTAAATTGGCCTAAAAAACGTGGTTGCCCTCTGATCCAGCAAATCTAACCCAAGGAAATAATTGTAAATACAGGAAAGGTTTTTATATACAAAGATGTTTGTCGTAAGAGCCAAACATTACACATAACCCAATCACCCAGAAAGTGTGGATGAGCAACATTTATCATGTGGGGGATGGATGACACTGTTGTCTTAGAAAAACCTAAGGACCCTAGTGGAGTGGTATGTAACCACACAGAGCAGTCCGAAGTCACCACGAGGGTGTATGGTTTGGAAGTATTTATAATAATGTGGAAAACTGACAGTGCGAAAGTGTGCACGGACACAGAAACAGGAAATGAAACACAGAAGATACTTTGCACCAAAAAAATTTGGAAAAACAGAGTAAAATGATTTTCTAGGAAAATACAAATGACCAGTCAAACTGCTATTAGATGAGAAAGAAATCCAAATAGAGCAATTACTAGACGGGAAATGGAACGATTTGTTAAATAACTACTTCTCTGCTTAAACCCCAGTCTTAGGCAGTTTCACGGAATTAACAGAATTCTACCAAACTTTTAAAGGAGAGAGAGCCACAGTGCGACTTGAATATTCCAGAGCACAGGGGCTTAGCTTCCTAAGCCCAACAGAGGCTGTTCTAAGAAAATGACAAACCAGTCTCACTTGCAAGCATTAGTGTAAAGTCCCGAGTAAAATACTAGCAGAATCCACTAGCACATTAAATTAAGAATGTCCTCTAATATTCTATATGCAAGATGGCCTCATGTAAAAATGCTATTAATAGAATTCATCATATTAATTGGTCAAAGGAAGAAAGTCGCACAGTCATCAGTATGGACACTAAAAGGCATCTGGTACAATACAGCACCCACTCCGCATGTTTACAAAACCCGCGTCGCTGGACCTGTTCGCACTGCGAGAGAAACGCACGTGTCCTTCAACACAGAAGCAGGACGTGGAGGTCTGCTCCCAGCTCTGCTGTGGAGCCTCCCCCTCCTCCTCTTTGGAGTCCTAGCTGACGTTACTAGACAAGAGAAAGGAATAAGATCTATAAAAATTGGAAAAGAGGTGTCCAACTGTTGTAGGTGACAGGATCATATGGCTGGAAGATCCAAGTGACCCAAATGAAAACCTTTCAGACACGTCCACAGACTTCCTACTTAGGCACGAGGATTAGGAAAATGCAGTGAAAGAAAAGATTAGTTTACAATGGCAGCAAAATAGGTAAAATTCCCAGGAACATTGTTAATTAGAAATGTTCACGGGAAAAATGTTTTTCAGGACATTAAAAAGACCTTGGTGAAGGACCCGGAGGGAGGCACAGCCTGTTCTTCAACAGGGTGTCATTTCTTACTAAATGTGACCAAGATGTCATTTCTTAGGAAATCGATTCCCTTATCTAACACCGTCCCACTGAAAACACGACAAGATGGACTACCTTTGGAACTGGATGAACCGATTCTGACATTCGCGTGGGAAAATGCATGTGCACGGATGAGCGAAGGGAGTACTGACAGGCGGGAGTGTCGAGGAGGGGCTGACCTGCTGCAGATACAGAGGACAACCAAGCCTCCGGGCCGTGCTCACAGCGCCACTGGCTAGACTCCGATGAAAGGAACCGGTCAAGGCCACAGGTCGTAGTTCCAGACAGAGGTCAACCCAAGTGCGTTCACTGACAATGGCGCCTTCTTTCTTTTTCATTTTTTCAGTAATGGCAGCCTTTCGTATTACTGGGAGAAAGATGGAGCATTCTGTAAATGGTGTTTGCACCACTAGGTGACAATCCGAAAATAAAATAAAATTGAATCTCAACCTCATTCCTTCTACCAAAACTGAAGTCCAAGATAACAAGAACAAAAATAACAGCAACAATAAAAATCCAGATTTTAGTTTTCATAATCTTGTAGGAAGTTCTTTCTAAGCAAGACACAAAACTCATAAATGAAAAGATCACTACATTTGACTGTTTAATTAAAAATAGAAAATTCATGCATGGGAAAAATCCATCATAAACGAAATGGAAGAGATGATACTCAAGTGGGGAAGTAGTTGCAGCACATAGACAGGGAGTGAGCTTACCCCTTAACATATAAAGAGCACCTACAAATCAAAAAGCAAAAACCAGCTACCACTAGTAAAGATGAGTGAAGTACGCAAGATGATCATTTACAAAACAAAACAGCACAAAACAAACAAAACAGAACAAAACACAATGGCTTCGGCATATGAAAAATCGCCCGACTCTACACCTAACAAGAAAAGTACACATTAAAACGACACTGAGAGGACGTTTTTCTCTTAGCAGATTGGCAAGCCCAGAGCCGTTAAGGTCAGGCCTGGCGAGGTCAGGGCAAGGCCCGCCCCTCCCACCCGGGAGTGTCGGTTTGGACAGCTGCTGTGGCAGGAAATTTGGCACATCGATCAGAAATTTTCAATGCACAAACCATTTGTTCCATTTGTTCTAGTTTTAAGAATTTATACATTATACTTGCACATCTGTTTAAAGCTGTGTCTCTTAGGGATATGTGTTGCATTTTTGTCACAGCAACAGATTAGAAACAACTTAAATGTCCGGCAGTACAAGAGCGCACGTGACGCGGTCATGCAAGAGGGCGCCTCGGCTTGTGCGGAGGTGGGGCCGTTGACACAGAACGGTGTTTAGATTTTTAAAAAGCAAGGGGCAGAAAAATGTGTGATGGCTAGTTGTGCGTGTGAGCTCGCTTGGACCACACACACATGCACACACACAGCCCGTAGGTCCTGTGTTTCTGACTGACTCAGTGTGTGCAGTATGAGACCGTTGTGTGTTAGAAAGTGCGAGCGTATGTGAGTGTGCTTGGCCACACACAGTTGCTTTTGGAAGGGTGTCCCATGAAAAAGGGAACAGTGGTGAGGAGTAAAAGACACTTCGCTTGGACAGCAGTAAACACTTAATTCTCCCAGCCATTTCACTATGTGGGACCGTTATTTTCACAGCCCATTCTGCATGGGAGCAAACTGAGACCCAGAAAGTTCCCTGGCTGGTAGGTCACAGCTGAGTCTTGTGGCTCTGCATCTCGTGTGTTAGTCACCAATGCTTCTGTCGGGGGCGGGTGGCAGATCCAGGACAGGGTCCTCTGTGGGGTGCCGGCGGGCGAGGCTCAGAGCCAGGCCTGCCATTATTGCTGATGACACCGGCCCTCGGCCCTCGCTGACAGCCACAAGGACTCTGCTAATCAACGTATGTCCTCCCACCCCTGTTAGCAACTCCCCTTTGGAGAAAAGCCATCTGCCAGGAGAGGAAAGGCAGCCAATTAAGGCCCCGGCTAATGAGCTGAGAGGGTGATGGGCTATAGCAGGACGGGGGAGGGGGCAGGTGCCTGAAGCCACACCTGGTCTGTCACCTGGGCTTATGGAGGTGTCCGGGTTGGTGCAGGGAGAGGCTCACGCACTCACACAGAGTCGGAGCTGCCACTGCCAGGGACCAAGGCACCTGCTCTGTCCTTGGTTGGCCTAGTGCTATCCTGGATGGCTTCAGATGCTCCCCCCAACAACATCTTCCGGTAGGATGGCCACCAGGGCCTCCTCCTTGGTGTCTTGTACCACCCTCCATGAGGCCGTCCCACTCACCTCCCAAAGTAGCAGAGTGAGCTTTCCGAGAGGGGTTCTTCCTCCACTAACTCTCCTGTGATTGCTGAGTGCCGGCAGGGCTAGAACCCAAAGCCCAAGTATTCCCGCCCCAGCTGACTGCTCCCCGATTTCCTTCTGCACCCTCATTTCCGAGGAATGGGCCATGAGGGTGGGTGGGCTACAGGTCCACTTCCTGTGCCTTTGGCCCCACCAGCGGGAGTCAGCTCAGCTCTGCTCAGGCCAAGCAGATGTAATTTTGTTAAAAACTTGGTGGGTTTCCTGTGTATCCGATTAACATCGGGTCAAAGCAGCAGACACAGATTTTGAGACAGCCTCTTTCTGTTTTGAGCTGTGGGACAAGGCCCTTGCATTTTTTAAAATTCTCTAGTCTAGCCAAGAGAGTCTAAGATGCATGCTTTTAAGATTCTTAGGAGCTTTTTCATCTAGTTGAGTTTTAATCACTGCCCTAAAGGTTTCTTAACTGTCTTTTACCCCGACAGTGGCACCTTCAGATTTTGCTTGACCCAAGACAGTGTTTTATTGGCGGTGCTCTATGTTTGATCTTTGCCTTAGAGTGAATCCTTTCCTGGGGGGTCTTGGGTTTGCTGCTCCTGGTGGCCCAGCCAACCCACCCTCTGGGTGTATGCCCTTCTGCATGAATCTCAGGGGAGACACCTTGGGCCCAAGTTGAATTTTCTAGAATAACTCCCACCACTGCAGTGACAACAGCCACCAGCTGTCCACCCACTGTCCATCCTTTCCAAGGAGCAGGGGTCACTCCAGACAACCACTGCCCACCAAGGCCACTCAGTTTGTGGAGATGTGACCACCCAAAGACCAGAGGGTGTGTTGAGGCATTTTCTGTCCCCCTCCAGCTACAGAATGGACTTGGTTCTTAAATTAAAAAAAATTAAATTAATTAGTTTATTTTGATTTATTTATTTTGTTAAATTTATCGGGGTGACATTGGTTAGTAAAATCATATAGGTTTCAAGTGTACACTTTTATAATACACCATCTGTTGCATGGTGTGCTCACCACCCAGAGTCAGTGTTCCTTCCATCACCATGCATTTGGCTCCCGCTCCCTTCTGTCCCATCCTCTGGCCCCTACAATGGACTTGTCTTGTTTGAGGGGAAGGAGGGGCTCAAGATAAGCTTAGAAAGAAAGTTAATGTCCACAGAAAGACATATGAGGTCAGACAATTAATTTCACGAGCTCACTCTAGAAAAAGTGCTGCACACCTCACTGCTGACTCACTACGGTCACCTTCGAAGTCCTCCCCTTGGGACGCTATGCACCGACGCCAGCGCCTAGTCCACCCTTCAAAGCAATTTTGGAACTCTTTTTCTGGAATTACCATCAGATCTGTCATCGTACCCAAAATCTGACAATTAAGTTCATGAACTTGCCACTGTGTACTTACGCTGACAGCACTGTTCAAACAACTCGGTAAGGGGTCATAACCTTGGTAAGGTACGAGGATAGATCTGATGGCCATTCCAGAAGAAGTTCCAAAACTGCTTTGAAGGGTGGAGTAGGCGCTGGTGTCAGTGCACAGCGTCCCAAGGGGGAGTCCTTTGAAGGTGACCATAGTGATACTCAGCAATGCGGTATACAGCACTTTTTTTTTCTTTTGTAGCAGTTTTTCTAGGATGAGTTTGCAAACATATTTGTCTTACCTCGTATACATGTTTTGTTCGTAGTAGTAGAAACCTGGAAAGAGCCCAGGTAGCTATCAAGAGGAGATGGTTAACAGATGGTGGTCCACCCAACCACAGAGTACTACTCAGCACTGACAAAGGAACATGCTACCACATCCCAACAGCCAGAATGAATCTCAAGGGCATGGTGCTGAGTGAAAAAGACAGACACAAAACAACATGTATTGTGTGGCTCCATTCAAAGAAAGTTCTAGACTAGGCGACAATGACTCTAAGGTAATCAAGATGGTGAGTCCCTGGAGGAGTGCGGTGGGCAGGAGGGCATCACCTGGAGTGAAGGGTCGTGCTCTACGTCTTGATAGAGGTTTGGTTTGCAGAATAAGCCCATCTGTCAAAACTCAGCAAATGTTCCCTTTAGGTGCGTGCATTTCACTGTTGGTAAATTTTGGCAAAAACAAAACAAAACAAACCCCGCCCCCCAAACCGGAAGCGAACACTGACACCCAGCGAATGACAGGCACGTTCAGGGGTGGCGTAGGGATGTCTGCAGCTGCCTTGGAGCTGCCCTGGGTAGTGAGCTGGACGGGCAGGTGGATGGGGCCATGGAGGCAGACAGCTGAGTCAGCCAGCCAGCAGAGCTAGACGCAGTGAGCACATGGGGTTCACTGTGCAAATCTCCCCACGATTTTCGTAATAAAATGTTGGGGAGAAAGAAGAATAAAGACAGCCCGCCAGCAGCGCCCCTCCCACCTCGCCCCCGCGTCCGTCGCGGCTCCAATGGGGGCTGCTGCAGGCCTTGGCAGCCGTGCCATCTGCTTCCTGCGGAGCTCGAACCTAATTACTCCCAACTTATTAACTTAAAGCCCGTTAGAATCTTCCCATGAACCTGTACACGCAGCCTGGAGCCAGACAGAGATGGCAGCGAGGTGGCCTGCTCAGGACACAGCGCGGGGCGGGGGAGCCGCGGGCCTCCGCAGGGCGCGCTGGGCGGGGCCGGATCGCGGCCGGGGGCGGGAGGAGGGTCTCTAACGCCTGTCTCCTCCCGGCGCCGAGCCTGCGTTTCTGACCTGAACAGAAAGGCCCCTTGGAGCTGCCCGCGCCCGCGCCCGCGCCCAGAGGGGAGAAGGCGCCTCCTTCCTCGAGCGAAGCGGAGCCCCGTCCGCCCAGCACACCGCCCGCCCTCCTGCATTCGAGCACCAGCAGACTCAGAGAAAGCGAGACCTAGCCATCTGGACAAAGAAGGCAGACGGAATAAGCAAAGCCCACGAGTCTCCCCTTAGAGGGGCCCGGGCGCCCGGCGGTGCTGAGCGGGGCGGGGCGGGGCCGCGGCGCGGTGGGCGGCAGCTAGGAGCCAGGCTCTGGGCCAAGTGCACCGTCTGCTCACCCTGAGCGGCGACTCTGGGAGGAGACTATTGCGGAGGGCGAGCTGAGGCTCACAGAGGTGGGCGGCTCGTCCCAGGCACGCAGCAACGCCGGGCAGTGCTGGCGCCCCCTCAGCCACGCGCTGGAACCCCCAGGCCCCTAGGGCACAGGGGGTCGCGCACACCCCAGTCCAGGCTTTGAGAACTGGGGCCCCCAAGCCATACGTGCCTGGGCCTCCAGCCCTCACAGACACCCAGGCCAGCCAGCTGGAGGCCGACCAGGACGGCAGTAGCTTTTATCAGGAAAAGCTCTTCATTGCACTCTGTGGATGCCGGCTGGGGGGAATGGGATCCTTGGGGACGGTCCAGCTGCCGTCCCTGGAGCCCTGACCTCCTCCCTCCACTTCTCAGGAGCTTTGCACGCTCCCGCCTACCCCGGCCCCTGCACGGCCCGTGGTGTCTCCCCGCCAGCCCACGGCCCTGCCTGGCCGCACCAGCTGCACCCCTTTCCTGCAGCTCTCCCTTCCCCGCCACAGGCTTGCTTCCAAAGCTCTCACCCTGTGGCTCCCTCTGCCTGGGGGGCCTGCCAATCAACACACACCCACTCCACCCACACGTGAAGTCTGAGCACCACAGTGCCCCTTCCAGGGAGCCTCCCTTGGCTGGTGGCAGGAATGACCCTAAGTACTCACAGGGTGTCAGGCATCGCCTGAGGGAGCTCTGAAGACACCCCAAGTTACAGAGGGGGATGAGGCCTAACAAGGAGGGCACTTGCCCAGGTCCCCAGAGCTGGGTGAAGGGATGAAGGGTAGCGGGATGCCAGCCCAGGGTCCAGCCCCCACTGTGCTGGCCCCAGACTCTCATAGACACCCCCATTCCCTGCGTGCCCACACCACAGCTCACGCCCTCCTGCTCTGGAGCCGCATGCCCATTTCACAGGTGAGAAAACAGACACCAGAGACCCTAATGGTCTGGCCCCAGGCCTGGCAGCCAGGCTCCTAGGGCGTGTCAGGGCCAGGCTGGAGCCCAGGTCCTGGGGACCCGAGCCCACAGCCTTCCCGTGACAGGTGGGCCTTACCTGGGCTTCCCTGAGCTCCAGCCGTGGCCTCCCCGGTGGAGTCAGGATTTGCGAGTCAGGCACGCGGTGCGAAGGAGCCTTTGTACTCTCTATTTACAAGAGGAGGCTTGTGAGCACATTAGCAGCGTAACCAGGGAAAATGTTTGGCTTCCGTGGGTGGGAGCTGCAGCCATCTGCTCCCGAGTGCTGAGAAAACACTGGAGCCGCCGCGGGAGCCGCCGTGCCCAGCGGCGCTGTGAGAGCGCTGCCTGGCTCCCGCAGGCTGTGTGTCCCGGGCAGGGCGTGCGCCCTCTCTGGGCCTCAGTGGCTGCCTCTGCAAAGCCCAGGGGGCCTGTCCAGCCCCTGCAACTCCAGGCCAATCTCTGCTCTCCTGGCTCCCATCCCCAGCCCCTCCCAGACATGCCAACGTGGGTGGGGTGGTGGGGAGAAGACGCCACAGCACCGGCTTTGGGGTGTTATTTACCACTGGGCTCACTTGTCCCCAGGCTGGAAGCAGCTTTATAAGGTGACAATACGCAGTGCAGAAATCTACGACACGGAATGAGCGAGATACCCGTGTCCTTGGGTGGACAGCATCTGCTCAGAACTCACAGCTTGGGACATCTGGGCCCCGTGAAGGGGGCGAGCTCATTGACCGCGATGGTTCAGAGGTCGCAAGACAGACGACATAACGGACATGAAGACAGGTAGAGAAGTGGAGAGACAGATGGACATGGACTGCTAGTTAGAAAGAGAAAGATGGACACTAGATGAGACAGATGATAGATAGATAGATAGAGGGATACAGAGATAGACGGAGGGAGGGAAGGAGAGACACAGAGACCGCCACCCCTGCCCGGGGCCCTTCTGCTCCCAGAGCACGCTGGGGTAGCAGTTTGTTGGCTTGTGTTTTACCTCCTGGTGGTTTAGACCTGTGGTGTGTGGGCCCTTGGTCATTTGACCCTTGCCCCAGGCCTTCCAAATTCAGGGGCCAGCCTGACCCCAAGTCCTAACCTCAATACTGTCATCTTTTGTCTGCCCAGGACACCGTCCCCTTGGCAGCCTTCTGAGCTGTCAGAGCACCATGGCTTTGTGGATGTCACAATCACGGGCTGAGGCACCATGGGGTGGAGCCCGTGCCCAGGCCCGAGGCTGCGTGCTGTGGCCGCTCTGTCCTCCAAGGGCCGGCCCGGCCGGAAAAGCTGGGGTTGGTGGCTGTGTCCTCTCTGAAAGGAGCTTATGGAGGCTGAGTCCTGCTAATCCTTTCGGAGGATTAAAGAATCTCCAAGTACGTCCCCTAATGCTGGTTAAGGATTTAATAGGCTTCAGGCTTTCCAAGAGAAAGCTGCACGACCTTGTCCTTGACTGGTTGGGTGACCTTGATCTGGGCTCCCTTCCTGAGATGTGTCTGGGCGGAGGTAGGGGTGTCAGTCATGAAGCAGAAAGCCAGTCCTGGAGGCTGCAAGTCCAAGATCGAGTTTGCCAGCAGGGCTGACTCTTCCCAAGGCCTCTCTCCTTGGCCGGTCAATGGTGTCTCCTCCCCGTGCCCCACATGGTTGTCCCTCTGTGTGTCTCTGTGTCCTAATTTCTTCCTAAGAGGACACCAGTCCTGTGGGAGGAGGGCCCACCCCAACACCCCTACTGTGCCTTCATCATCTCTTTAAAGGCCCCATCTCTAAACACGTCGCATTCTAGAATTATGGAACACGCGTGGCCACGTTTTGTGGGCCTTTTCATGGGGAGGGAGAACTCTGCCTCGGCTGAAAGCGCACCTCTGGGTTCTGCAGCATTTGCCGTGGAGGCTGCGAGAGCGGAGGGTCTGCTGCCTCTGTCGGTGTCACGGCGCCCTGCCTCCCAGATGTCACAGGGACACAGTCTGCCTGGAACCTCCTGGCGGTTTAGTGGGTCTGTCGTCCTAGCGAGGCTCAGCCGCCGGGAATTCTGGGCTCCTGCGATGTGGGGGTTAACGCCCCCAGATCGAATGTTCCCTTTTAGCCAAAGGCTGTGGGCGGGCCTGACGCTTTCCAATCCAGTCCCATCTCAGTTTTCTTGTGCTTTTAGGGGAAATTGAATAACTGATGGCGCGGCTGCCTCCTGCACCCCGGGGAGCTCAGGGCACGTCGGGTTTCTCCACCTTGACCCGAGAAAGGGGGGGTGGCTGCAGGCCGGTCGTCCAGGGCTTCCCTGGGGTCCTGTCTCCCAGCACCCCAGCTGCCTGACTTTGGGCAAGTCGCGCCTGTGCCCTGCGCCTTGGTCTTCACGCCCACGGGATGGGGGCCAGAGTGAGTGGCAGTCACGAGTCTCTGCACAAAACTGCTGGCCAGGACCCGTCAAAGCGCATGCCCCTTCTGGGCTGTAGCCACGGGTAAAGGCAGCTCTTCTCCCAGCAGACCAGGCTGCCCACGGCGCGCGGCTCACAGCCACCACTGCCACCTCCCAAGAGGGCCTGGTCCCTTCCCTCGTCCCAGTGTGACAAGTCCCAGGGAAGAATTCTGATTGGCCCAGCTTGGGTCGTGTGGCCACCCGGTGGCTGGGAGGGCAGTAGGGTGACTCTTCCCGAGGATAAGGGGCTGTTCCAGGACATTCAGAGTGATGGGGGTCGCACTACCGCATCTAGAAAATTCTTCAAAGAGAGGAGCAAGCCTGAAGTTTAGGGGGAAAAAGACTCAACTAGTTGAGTGGGAAACAAGCCTTCAAGTCTATTCTGGTTCCTTTGGTCCCTGTCGTATTGCCATTTCCATGGCAATGAGGAGATGAGCACTTTTAAGCCTAGAGTGAGTTTTGTTAGTGCAAAGTTTATATTTTTGTCACTGAGTCCTCCCCAGTGATGGCGTTCTCAATGGCTGTGGTGGGGCGTGGACGGGTGTCCTCAGGGGCCTGTGGTGCCTCCAGGGTGGGGACATTGACCGAGGTGCTGCTCTGCATTCTGGTCTGTGACTTCCCTGCCGCTGCTGGCTGCTGCCTCTGTCTGGCTCCCTCTCCAGCCCCCTCCTCTCTGGCTGCAGCCTCGTGTCCTTGTTTCTCTTCAAGGACATTTACGAGCAAATTGGAGCTTTGTAGCCGACAATGTCATCCACTCACTCAGCTTGATTTCACTTGAAACAGCAATCTTCAGCTGGTGAGGCCACACACAGTAACACACAGTGACACACACACAGTCAACATTCACAGTGACAACACAGTGACTTGCACACACACTGATGCACACAGATATGTGTATGCACAAGAGAGAGACACAGCCACACCCGCACACACGAGCCACACCCAGACACATATATACAAAGGCACCCTCACATAAACACATGCAAACGTGAACACACACACACTCAGTCGCACACGGCACACCCAGCTGTCAGGGGCAGAGCGGGTGACAGTTAACGAGCTCTCTAATTTGCCTTGTCTACATCCCGAGCAGAAACATCCAGTCACCGAGGGGCCACAGGCTCGAAGGGTCCTGTGTGTCAGCAGGAGGAGCCATTGCTCAGGCCCAGCCCTGCTGGCCGCACCCTCAGCATTTCGGGGAGCCCTGCCCTGGGCCAGACACCTCGGCTGCTCTGGTCGCAGACACCACGCTGAGTTCTGGCAGCGTGTCTGGAGGGCCCCGCCGATGCAGGATGCTACACGGAAGCCTCGTTTTCGGGAAGCACGCAGACATTTTGTCCAAATTGACTTGAATTCCTGCCAAACCGGGCCTGGGCCGAGGCGGTCAGGGCCGGCGGGACCGACCCGGCCTCGAGGTGAGTAACTTCGGCCTATCTCCTCAGCGCCCCCGTTTTCCCAACCGCCTCGTACATTTTCCGTTTTATTTTGAACAGTGTCAGTCTGACGAAATGCTTGAAAAGAACCAAAGGACAAACGCCCAGACGCCTGCCTTTCCACGCCGACGTCCCGCATTTTGTCAGTGGGTACGCGACATTTCTAACCACGCCAGGCACGTCGTCCTTACGGGGGCCTTTCAAAATAGTCCGTGTGCCCTTATAGTCACCGACAGGCCTATCGGTGGCCCTGTGCCACAGTTTTTGGCCTTTTTAAAACTGGATACGTCTTTTATTCTTGCTTTTATATCCCCCTGGAAAAATGCGGAATGACTCACTTACTCAACAAGTATTTCCGGGCGGCTCCGGACACCGAGGCCCTTGTCATGTGCACCCCACGCACTGCATTAAGGCGCTCGCTCAGTGTTTCACGTCTGTGCTGCGTGGTGAGGGCTATCCCGTTACTGTGACCGCGGCTCGTCGTCCCCACGGTGTCATGTGACGGAGCACTCTGGTACACGCAGACTGGCGATGGCCGAGTAGCGCTTTCGGAACCAGACAGCTCACGTGCTTACTGGCCCTAACGCATCCCCGTGGGTTTTCTTGGGTTTCCCAGGTAGACGGTCATGTTATTGCAGATAATGAGAATTATGGTACGTAACATACCATTTCCTATTTTAACCTTGTTTTACTGTGCAGGTCAGTGGCGCTAAGTACGTTTGCAACGTTGTGCGCCCGCCACCTTCGGTTCCCAGAACTTCTCCATGGTCCCAAGCAGACTCTGTCCTCATCCCCCACTCCCTCCCCACTCCCTCCCCGGTACCCACCACCGGCCCTGCACAGGGCCAGGGGGACTTCTTCAGGCCAGGGCTGCCTTGTTGCTTTCCACTGGGCAGCATTCTGTGGTTTGCATTTGGAGTTGTCGGTTTCTGCTCTTCGTCTGAGTCCAGATCCAGCCGCAGCCTGGGGGCTGCATCTGGGGGCCACCGCCCGGGCCCCCGTGCCGTAAGCCAGTCTCGCTGCTTTGCCTTTCAGAATGCCTCCTCCTCTCGAGCTTAGCGATGCATTTGTATTTATAGCTGTGTGTGTGTGTGTGTGTGTGTGTGTGTGTCCCCACCAGGTTCGTTCCTGTTACTAAAATGCTCCACATTCGCCCACAGCCCACACGCCTCCCACACGGTCTTCTCAACAAGGCTACCGCCCCCCCAAATCCCCCGCCCCGGTGCGAGCTGAGGCTCTGAGGTGTCTCTTTCAAAAAGTGAATACTGTGTCTGCACAATGACCAGTTTAAACGTGAAGTCAGACGAACAGGAGGATTTGAGGGGCACCGTGAATTGTAAATGACAGCTGGGTGGGCACATGGGCTCTTAACTAGCCTGTTTCTTTACCAGGTTTTATTTTAAGCACTTTGGAGCATTTGTGTTGCTATTGTGAGCCATGGCTCCGAGTTCTTTTGCAGCCAAGCTCTTATGCAAATACAAGTCCCCCAGAAGGCAACCCCCACACAACTGCACCCCAGAAGGCAGCCTCCATGTGATTGCACCCCAGAAGGCAGCCCCTACATGACTGCAAATGACAGCAACAGCACATTCCACAGAGTTCTGGGTTTCTTAGCCATCAGGGAGGTCAGGGCTGGGGGGGTTGGGCTGGGGTGGTACATCCCCTTGGACATAAGGGTACTGTGGGGTGCTCCTTTTCTTGCTTTTTAAAAACATGAATGTATTGAAGATGTTTGTGTAGCATGGGGTTGAGGAAGGCATGAATCCATTAAAACCCTCATGCTGCTAGTGGAAGTGAGATCTGGTACAACCTGGGGTTATCTAGCAGCCACCGTGCCCTCGTAGGAGGTAGAGTCCCCACCCTTAACCCTGTCCTGACCTTCTGAGTTGTTCTGGCCAAGAGAATGAAGTCAAGGTGACACTGTGCCAGCTTTCTTTTGTAAAGAAAAGTGGCAGCTCCTGCTTTTACTCTCTGGAAGTCAGCTGCCATGCTGGGAGGAAGCCCAAGCCATCACGTGGGAGGGAGGCGGTGACTCAGGTCACAGCAGCCACCGCAGTCCCACCCCAGCCATGGTGTGGAGGCACCCAGGCCCTGCACGGGCCTCCTCCTCCCTTACCTGAACGCTGGTGGGGTTCCAGCTGAGGTGTCTTCTACAGCCTCAGAGCATGGACCAAGCAGCTGGGCTCTAGGACCACCCCCTCTAAGTGGGACCAAGCCAAGTGCATGCTGCACTCTCTCTAGGAACAGCTGTATCCAGCTAGAATCCCCCCTGGCCTGACATTTGTCCTCACCAGCAACACAGGCCATGCTGGCCTTCGTGGCTCCTTTCTGGTGTTCACCTCCCTGGGGAAGGCCAAGCTTTCCTGTGGGGACATTCACAGGAGAAACAGGACACAGGAGGGAAAAGGGAGCTGTGTGTGACACTGTGGGAAGCTGCGGAGCAGGGCTGTGGACGTCACAGCACCTGCTCTGTGCTGGTGAGGCACGTGCTGTCTCAAGTCTGAGGTCACACCTTCTGGGTCACAGCAGCCAGCCAGAGTGATAACCGACGTGTCTGCCTTGCTCTGATGGGCTGAGATACTCGCACCACGGCTACAGTTTTACGTGGTGACAGATCAGACCTCCCTCTTGGGAATGGTACGCCTGGGCAGCAGATCGTTGTGCTGTGAGGGGCGCCAGGAGGAGGGCAAGCTTTCACGTCGCCGATGCCAGCTGCGGAGACCAAAGGGGACAGGAGGACTGAAGTGTGATGGCTCCGACGTTACTCTCACTGTCCAGGGGAGAGATGCTCTCAGAAGCACTCACGGTGACACCCACACGGACAGAGACAAGCAAAGTGAGGTTTCCGGTAGGACAGACAGCGTTCCTCCTGGTCACCTTCATTTTCTTACTGCAGTTCTGCAAACAGGCGCGTTGGCAAAGCTCCTGGGGCCTGGCTGCCCCGCCCCAAGGACAGCAGCCCGGCCAGGCACCCGCCAGCATGTCACCACAGTCAGCCCCACAGACGCCTCCACAACCTAGTGGCTAAGAGGAAAAGGGAGCCAGGTGAGGGCACCCCTGCACCCCCAGAGCCGGGCTCCTGGTGCCAGGGCTGGTTGCTCAGTACTGGCATCTGTGGGCTGCGGAGAACGGGAGGGTGGGGGAGGAGGAGGGCAGCTCTAGCCCAACCTCTGCACGGAAGGGTGAGGACAGGGACTACGAAGGTAGTGGCACCTCCTGCCCGTGTCCCACTGTCTGCCCAGTGTGGCAAATGTTACCTTGAAGAATTCCAGGGAAGGGTCGGTCACTGTAGCATAATCCTAAACCGGAATGAGATTTTTATATTTTCAAATACACTTGCATTTTCTATTTAGAAAAGAGCGCGGCAACCCCAGAAGGCACGCCGCCATCACAGGTAAACAGAGTGAGCTGGAGGGTCCAACACGCAGGACAGAGAAATCGGAGCCCCAAGCTCCAAGTTCACGATGACATGTTGGTGCCTTCCGTGGCCCTGCCCATCTCTCAACAGAATGGGCGTGAAGGAGGGTCCCCTCAGAGAGCACCACTAGTGGTGACAGCCCCCTCATGTGACGTGCTCCCAGCTTTAACCCTCCTACTGCTTCAGGTACCGTCTGCCCTTCCTCTGAGGTCATGACCTCCAAAATCTCCAGTCTCTTTTAGGACCTAGCTGGTGACAAGTATTGTCACCCACAAGCCCTGGCATTTCCTCCAGGGAGGCCATCGGATGAGCAAGGAGAAGCCCAACGAAAGCTGGTGACCAGCAGCGACACGGAAGACACACCACCGGGAGGCGAGAGCTCCGCAGTAAAGCCACCGCGCTACTGTCCCCACTGCGGCAGGCTTGGCAACTTCCAAGGGCGGATGGGGAGCAACTTCCAAGGGCTTCTTGGGGAAACGCGTTTCATGTTACTGAAGGGCTTACTTTAGGGCTCGGAGGAGCTGGTTTGAACAGGGCATCCCAAGGGCATCGTTTGCCAAGGTGGCCGGACCTTGTCACACTCTACTTCATAGGCACTTTGCATTGTCTGTCAAGGTCCTGACTCCCTGCGAGTGGCCCTGTACAGACGTCTCAGCGTGTGCCACCGAGCCAAGTCCCCACCTCGTGGGCTCCAGTCTGAACTCCCCCAAGCCAACCAGCTCGGAGCAGGTCGGCAGGGAAAAGCCGCAGAAACCACGCAGCTCGTCGCGCTGGGAGACAACACGCCTGGCTGACTCGAGTCCATCCTCGTGCTCGTCCGCTAGGAAAACGGCGGCAGGAAAATCAGAAATGCGCTGTACGCAACGGGAGCCAAAGTCAGCGCAAAACGCCACGTACGTGTCCAGTCTCGTGCCTTTCCCTGGAGACTGAAATGTTGCCTCGGTGTCTCCTCAGACAGGACGGTGGCGACGAGACACTGGGTCAGAGTTCTCAAGCGGGGATGCGAGTCCCAGCAGCTACGACCGGCCCCCGTGAGAAGCTCGCCTGCTGGTGTCACTCACGCCTTACCGAGTGGAACATAAAACCTGCATTTCTCAGCCCCTGCTATTCAGGAATAAGTTCTCCAACCTGGAGGGAAATTCGTGACCAAGCAACTCTGTGTACAGGAGGTGGTGCTCCTAAAAGGAGCCACCGAGGTAGTGATGCATTTAAAGTAACATGGGGGCAGCAGGCCGGCCGGCCACCTCGGGGACCCCAGGGGCAGGCACCTGCGTCACCCCCGCCCACCCCGTGGGGCCCAGAGTTCTTACAATGTTCCAGGTGAGGCCTAGAATTCTAGCAGAAGGAAGTGTATAATCTATCTCACAAAGGACAGAAATGAATTCTGGATGGAAACCTTTGTGAGATTTCAGTCAGGCTGTGGTGGGATCCTGATATTTCACCCCAATATTCTAGGTAGAATTACAATGCATTTAAATAATGGTACAAGTGAGAGGCACAGCCTGCCAGAAGGAAATGAATCAAGGAAAAAAGACAGAACACAGGCTTTAATTTCTTAATGCAGTGACAGAATGACAGCCATGATGGACTTTCCATTAGGACGCGGTACGGAATGCAGGAGGCACAGTCCCCGCGGCTCAGACACACGCGCTCACACCCCATACCGAGTGCTGGCACACACGACAGCTCCCCTAGTAAGGAAACGCGAGGAGGAGAATTAAACTACAAACTCAGCAGAGAATGAAACAATACAGGGTTGAGGAATCAAAACAGTCCCTTTAAATTCTGAGCTTCAAAACTGGTTTAATTTTCCCAAATTAAAGCCTCCCATGGTCAGACACCAGGGAAGGGCCAGGCCTCACGATCCATCCATGAAGTCCACAGAATGAAACGGTACAGCATGGGCCAAGGTTATGACGCCCTGGGGGAGCACTAAAGGGTGCAGGGGGAGTCCGTCCGCTTGGCAATCACCGAGCACGACACACTTTCAGTGAGAACTAAGTCACAGAGAGGGTCCTACAGAAAGCGGGCTTCCCGACCTTCAGCTGTGCGAGCCAGTGTCACGCACACTTCACACGAGGGTCCCGTCACTCCCCACGCGCAGCAGCTGGGGTCCACAGGGATTTCGGGCAGGGGACAAACAACAAACGAGCGCGGCTTCCGTCCGCCAACGCTGTCACACCACCACGGACGACGGGGGCATGAGCAGGAATGTGCTCCCCGTCCCCGACTGTCCCCTTCTCCCTGCTGCGACCTGAGCACGTCCAGTCTTTTCTACATGAGGCCCACTACTGACCGTGGGGACGACAAGGTCCTTCCTCTTCTCGCCTCCTACCGAACCTGTGCACAGGCAGAGCGTGGAGCTCGCTCCCCGGCGGGAGCCGCAGTGGTGAAGGTCCTGAGGCCCCGGCAGGGCCGGGCCGGCTGCTCAGGGTGAGCTTGTGTCACTTCCCGGCCGGAAGGGGATTTGCTCTGGATGAGGGTGCCAGTCTCTGGGTGACCGACTGCAGTCCGCAGGCCACAGCAGGCAGTGCTCGGCCTGCCAGACGCAATGATGCACGCGATGGTCGCCGTTGTTAGAACCTAGAGGACAGGCGGGGACGCATGGGGGCCACAAGTACCCTTGAATGGGAATTGGACTTGTCACTATTCCCGTTTCCCTTTCCCATCAGCCTTGTATCCAGGACCTAGAAATGAATGCGAAGGAAGGGTGTACTTCCCAAGCCATTGCTGTTTGAACTTACACTGGGCGCCCACCACGGGCCAGGTGCGGGGCTGGGTGCCTGCTGTCCACACTTTGCCACACCCCTGTAAGGCAGGGGTCATCCCTATTGTCTAGTCCAGGACACTGGGGTCCAGGTGGCCTGTGCTGGCCACACCGCCACCAGTAGGGTGGTAGGACTGGGGACTGATTGCCAGTGTTTTAACTGTAGGTTCAATCCAGATCTTGGTTCCACTGTTTAGGAAATACAAAAGGTTTGGTCCCAGTCCATGAGTCCTTGAAGTACGTTTCTGGTTTGGTTTCCTACTGTCTTCCAAAAATCCCCATTTTGGAGGTTTGGAAAAACACAAAACAAAACTAATGTTGGTAGAGTTTGGAGCTGAGCATGTCCGTGCATGTACTCTGCTGGTTCAGCTGGAGTCCCCTGCTGACCCCCTCTGCAGCCCGACCTCCTCCTGCACGTGCCCAAGTCCTGCTGGTGACACGTGGCACAGAGGGCTTGTGGCAGTGCCACAGGCAACAGAAAAGTGAGAGTGGATGAGCCTCAGCAGTGCTTCGCCAGCGAACACACGAACATCTTTATAGGTTTTCTCACTGAGATTCCGCAGTCCTCCCTCCCGGGGACACCGGGGCAGCACAGAGCTTTCCACCAGTGAGGGAGAAGCACCCCGCCAGCCCTGCCGGGCCCAGGGCAGGGGCGACTGAGGCAGGAGGAGGGAAGACAACTCCCACAGCTCTAGGACCACCCGTCTCAAGGAAAGACGAAACCACCCGCCTTTGCCCATGAGGAGCCCGGAAGAGTAGCGCTGACCCCACACGGGTGGAAGTCCCACAGGCCCCGAGATCCGGGACACCGAACACAACACGGTAAAGGCGGTTCTCTGGTCACCAGGAAACCCCGGCTCCAGGCCCCGCATCGTCATGGACACCTCTGTCACTGCTTTTCCCATGAACACTCACTCTGGACAAATGTGCCACGGAAGAGAGAGTCCAAGACCTTGCTGCAGTGAGAGGGAGAGAGAAGACTGCAGGTCTGACACGGGCAGACTGTCCTGCTCGGGCCCCCTAACTCCTTGGCCAAAGGGCCATCCTCAGGGCGCACCAGACGTTCGTCCTCTCAGGTCTGCCGCTGTGGTCACATTTCGTTCGGGACCCAAGACACACATGCCAGGGATGTTAGAGGAGAGTTGAGTGTGCCCTACTTTTACCTCTAACAGCACTGCACACTGCTGCCGTGACTGGTGTTTCTAGAGAGTTCTGCCACAGTCAGAATTCACTCGAGGCAGCTCTTAAGTTTAGGCTTTCACCTTAACGCCCCTGCTGCACGTGTGGCCCGGGGTGTGGACCGGCCCGGAAGGCTGGGTCCCAGGTCCCTTTCCTTCCGTCCTAAGAGCCTCGCGACCGCACAACCAAGGTACAAGCATGACCTGAAAGAGACACCTCTGACCCCTCCTCTGCCCAGAAACTGACCAAATAAAAAGGGAGGGCAGATACAGTATGTGTGCCTTTTTAACCTTTAACCTTAACTGTCACATTCCAGAGAATCTAGAATGCTCTCTCACACCATTAACTCCACTCAAAGACCCTTGAAACGTGACCTGCGTGTGTCTTGGCTTAGAACACAGAGTTGGAGGTACATGAGGTTTAAATCGTCAAGAAGAAACAGGAGCCAGGCAGTGCTGGAGCTCGTGAACACACTCTCTCGTCACTCTGCTGAACAAGTTCACACGACTAACAGAAAAGGCACCCCGCACCCCGCACAGGCGGGGTTCAGTCAACCTCTCTTGTGTTTCTACCTGTTGGACTACTCCTGACACAGGTACAAAGAACCCCAGACAGACAGTGGAGCTCAAGGTGAGACAATTAGGGACTCATCACATTTTAATTCTGTGCCATATGGACACAGAAATAGCTACCTTTCAAAAAAAAAAATAATAACAAATAAAAAAACACAGAGTTGTTCAACAGGAAGAGGAAATAGAGACCAGATACTGTGATTACATAAAGGAGACCACTGTCCTTCGCCCTGGTATTCCTGGGCACTCCTTCAAGCTTACCTGCTGTCAGAAGGAAAGGATTTTAATATCGGAAAGAACCTCTCGTCTTTCAAACCCACATGGAAAACATACCCACCATGGAAGAAATCCCAGAATAGTCCAATTTGGAAAGAATTTAATTAACAAAATAAAGTGGAGAACACGGCCCAGTGGGGCTCTGGGAGGGGACCCCTCCCACCGTGGGGGGCCCGGCCCCCGGAGCAGAAGCGCCCCCAGGAGCAGACCTGCTTTGCATACTGCGCGCTCATTATGTACAGACCCGCCGGGGAGCGGCTGCTAGCTGTCCTACGCTGGCTTGGCACATGAACGCATGCAAAGCAAGGAGGTTTCGAGGGTTTCACCAAACAGTTATTTTGGCAAAAAGAGAAAACCAACAGAAAGCTAAAATTCATAAGCAGGATTAAAAGCCGCTGAAGTGAAAACCATGTATTTCTCACCAGTAGGGAATGAGACTACAGCTACCATCTTTTTTTTGTTTCCTTTTAAAGTCTCTGCCATTCTCTCCCCCAACTCAGGTCAAAGTTCATAGCAGCATGACACAAAGTCCTCTGTCCAGCCAGTGTTCTCTGCTTTGGGGTCAGAGTTCACAGGTCAAGTTCAGTCCGTCCGAAGAATCATGGGAGGGTGCTCGCTGTCCTCCTCCAGCCGCAGGGCGCTGGCCTCGTCTTCCAGCCCAGTGCCGCCCGCCGCACCCGGCTCGTCCGTGTAGGCTGCAAAGAGAGGGCACCATCACCTCGGGGGCTGGGGAGCGGAGCAGCAGCCCGGCCAGGGGTTGGACAGGGGGCACATGGGGGTGTCCACACTTGGCAGTCCACCAGAAGACTGAACTTTAACCTCTCTTCTGAGTAATGTGCTTCCTGCAGCCCTAGGCAGCTCAAGATGAAGTTATTTATTTCCCCAAATTCATAAATGGCACACAGATGCCTGCACAGTATAGTCTACAGGGACTTCCAATGACAGGCTGTCCTAGTCCTCAGTGAACAGGGAATGTGGAAGTGCGTCTCGGACTGGTTATGTGGGATGCTCAACGGGGACAACACAGGACGCTTGGGGCTTCGTCTAACAGACAGGACCACTCCACTTCCAAGTAATGGTGAACAAGGACCCCCTTGCGTGTGAGCAAAACTGCAGGCCCCCCCCCCATGAGGTCAGGCCGATTTTGGGGGGTGGGGCACGCTCAGAAGGGGCTGAACGGTCACGGCTGCTGCCTCAGCAGTCTGTCTACACGGTGACCGCTTGGCTGCCGCAGGCCTCCTCCTCACCAAGGGGTGCACCATGCGCTCTCACTGCATCTCAGACGGGGGAGGGTAAAGACCCGGGATGACATGAGCAGTGGTGGGTTAGCGCCACATTTCTGCCGAAAGGCAGTAAGCCAGAGCCTAATTCCAAGCACCCACACAGCTCAGGCCACGACAACCACTGTTCTTCAGAGAGGAAGAACATGAACCTGGCCTTCAGAGGCCTTGAACAGCCCAGTTTCCGATAGCTGGCCTGTCTGAGCACAGCCACCCCACTGGCTATGGGGAAGCGGGGGTGGGGGGGGCCCTGCTGAGTACTTCCCAGGGGCAAAGCATATAACATGAGAACCCAGAGGGAGGTCCTGGCATAATTTACCTTCCAGGTTTGTGCCACAGTCCTTACCAAGTCTGGTTGGAGACACAGGCACGTGAATACCTTTGGCTACACCTGTGCTATAGGTCTGAGTTACTAAGGGGCAGTCGTGAGAGGCAGAGTCTAAAATTTCATTGGTTGTCTCCATACTGCCATCCAACCTGGAAAAAGTGGAGAGAAACAAAACCAGTGAGGATAGTCAGGCGGGGTCAATGACACTGCCTCATGGGCCTTAGCGCCAGACCTGCAGCAACAAAGGCAAAAGGCCACTCTCCGGAAGGACACTCATATGCGTCTGTTAGTGCTAATGGCGACTCTGAAGTAAGTCCCGTGTTATCTGCTCACTCGGACTTTTACATGGAAAGTCTAATGAAAAAAAGTTACACCCCGTGAGACAATCTTATTTCATTTTTAAGTTTGATGATCATAGATAGAATTCGCTATAAGAATATCCTCCCCACTTCCACCCCAATTATAGGAGTATTACAGTATCATTGTTATAACTTGGATAATTGGGGAAAAAAAAAAGCAAAAACAGAACATTAAACTGCACTACTTCTCAATCAACAAATACTTCCTTCTTTTCAGAGAGAACATCTGCAGCTCACAGTGTGATGTGCACTGGCCTGTGGGTGGCACCATGTGCAGCAGCCCTTTCTCATGAGAGGCTCAGTCCCGTCCTGAGCTGGTCGCAAGCAGGAGGGCCTGGACCCCTCCTCAGGAAGAGCAGGTGCAGCACGCCACTCCCACGCCCATCTTGCCCAGTTACTGAACTAGGACACAGGCAGGGTGGGGGAGGGCAGGGGTCTGTGCCCATGGCACGCTTCGTCTGGGAAGCACAGCTCCTGAACTGCACAGGCACGCTGAATGTGTCCCTTTGTGTCACTGGCTTTCAAGGAAATAAAAGACACACATGACAAGTGCCCGATTGCAGCCTGACTGCACTGAGGACAGCCAGGAGGGGTGGCTGCGTGAGGCTGACTTACTTGTGCTGCTTCATCAGGGTGCACTCGCCTCCCTCCTGGGGGTCCAAGTTGTACATGTACAAGTACCCGTCGGAGGCGCCCACCAGCAGTCGGGGGATCTTTTGAATCCTAGTGAGAATAAAAAGCAGCACATTCTAGGACCAAACTTGCACACAGAGTTCTCACTAAGTCAGCAGCCTGGCCTTGAGTACAGCCAGGGAGGCCCCTTCAGACGAGCACAACGTACATGCATGACAGCGTAGACATTCAGGATAAAGACCCTGCCCCAAGGCCAAGGGTGCCCCTCGTGTGGACATACACTGACACTGGGGACAGGAGGTGGCTATGAAACCAGGTTCATGGTGTCTCCGACTACAAGGGTAGATATTTTCATACAACCTTTTCAACTACACCAGTTGGATAAAAAGGATGGGAAATGCTGTTTATGAGATTTACAGGATCAAAGAGATGCACGGTCACTGAGTTTTCACAGCGATCGTTTCCCACACAGCTAAACTGTGCACAGCACGAGAAGTTCACAGGCACCCGTGCGTCCCGCAGCCACCCCTGGAACTACATGGGGAGCCCGGAACTGTGTGGAACGGCTGCTTTGCAGGCCCAAAGGATTAAATATTGGCAATCTCACACGGTTTTGACTTAATGACACTGTTTCATTAATATTCTAAATAATCTCAACAAAAAGAGAGAGGGGGAGATGTCTGGAAGAACACTGTAGAAAAAGCATTCACGTCTAATGACACCGGAGGTACACTTATGGTTCCCTCCATTTCCATGTAACTCTAGACTCCGTCAAAGGTCTGAGCCTGCAGATGGGTCTCAGGCCAGGAGAGACGTAGCGAGAATGCACCAGCACCACCTCTGGGTGCACTGGGGCAACACACAGGGAGGTTGCGTGCCTACTCACGTGGCTAGGGAACAGATGTTTTTGTGGCCACAGAAGGGCAGGCGGACCGTGGCAAAGGCTCTGCCCTGGTTGAACATTTCCGTCACTTGGGAGGGCAAGTAGCTGGTGGAAGCCATGAGCACCTTTCCGAAATACCCAGTCCATGTGGTGGGCTCCTCCTGAGGCCTGGAAGGAGGGACATCAGCAGATGAATGACTCTTCACTGAGAATACCCCCTACCCCAGAGACAAGGACCAGCCCTGGAACTTAAAAGAGAGATTTCCCATACTTCAGGAAAGAGGGGAGTGGAAAATCACGACCTCCCGAGGCCCTGGGGACATTAGAGTGTGAAGGGTCGGAGGAGGGGCCTCTTGGGTTTCTGAGCCCGGAAGAGCCGTGCCCCTTCCGAGTGGCCACTTGATTAGATTACCACCAAGTTTGTAGCTAACGTGAGGACGCAGAGGGCCAAATCCATGAGCCACCCTGAATCTCTCTAACAGGAAGTCCCAAAAAGCCTTAAAAGCACAAATTACAAACTGCTATTATCCCACGGCCCATTTTTGTTGTTCATCTCCGTACATATTTGTAAGTTATCTGAAACGTTCTCTGAGTAAGACAGGATATGAATGAAACAATACTGATACTAGTGGGCTGTGTTTTTAAAATTTAAGGAGAGCTAAGAGCCATCTTTTCACCATACATATCCACTGCGGTACTACAATTTAAATCAACTACTTTAAACATGGAAAGCACAGACAGGCAGGCTGGAGACAAGCGCTCACTAGACGTGCTTCTGTGCGTGAGGGACATGCCGAGAGCTGGCCACTGGTACTGACCAGAAGACAGTCATCTCCACCCTTATGCTACACCTTGCCCTGAGTGCACTTCCCACGTTGGAAGACCACCTGACAGGACAATCCCTTCTACGGTGAAGTCGAGGTTTGGTGACACTTATTCTAGAGCCAGCGCCAGGGTCTCTGTTGGCAAAAACGTGAGCAGGCAGGATGGTGTCTGTGCTCATGTCTTCATCCCATCAGTGTGTGCTAGAGAAGGTGCTCTGCAGTTCTTTAAACAAATGTATCTCTGCAACTCACTTTTCTTTCACAGTCTCGAGTTTGAAGATGTGCACAGTCTCAGTGTTGCTAGAGGCGGAGAGGAACATGCCATCCATGCTGAAGGCCAGGGAGCAGATGCTCACACACCTGGGGGACAGGTAGGAGGGGCTGTGTTATATCGTCACCCAGAAACACCTAGGGCAATCAGCAACCTTCTGAGGGACTTTCAACTAAAGCCATAGAGAAGAGAAGTCCCTAGGAACAGGCATCCTTGGGCCTACTGGCACCTTCTCATTCCTCTCTAGTCATCTTCCCAATGTTTTGTTGAGAAAAAAATGTTTGAAAGGTAACAAGAGCAATTCTTTAATTATTCCTCAGCCAGCCAGTTTTCTTTAAATTATAGCAATTGTTAACACATGGGAGGGGAAACTGCCAATTTCGATAGTGTTTAAGAACATAACAGTAAAACTCTGAACACTCAACATGATAAGGCTCCAGTATGTATTTTAAAAAATCACTGTGAAAACCCTCAAGTCATCAAATGAACCTGCATTCCTCATAACCCTGAGCTATGGTCAGCCCCGTCAACAGTACAGGTCCCAGGCAATTCAACCCAGGCTCACTGAGCATGTACATGTCCCTGGCCCTGCACCAAAGCTCTGGCATAAACCACAGTCTGGAGCTCAGTGCAGTGTGTGTGCAAATGTCAGACCAGCTATCAGCAAAGGAGTGCCAACAAGCAGATGTGCAAGGCGTGACAGAAGCAGAGGAGAGGGCTCTTTCTGCAGGAGGGTCGGGAGAGGCCTCCTGGAGGGACCCCTGGCGTGACTGAAAAGGTTCAGGGGCCAGTAGGTCAGTACCACAACAGCTCAGGCACATGCAAGACCCAGGTGGAGACAGCCTATTCTGCTGAGAGACTGAGCATACAGTGTGGCTGGGACCAGGGGTGACAGGGGAAGGAAATGAAACAGCTGGAAAGGAATGGAAAGGCCAGAGGCTGGGTGTAAACCAAGGTGTTCAGGACTCTGACATTAATCCCACAGGCCACAGGAGGCAGTGAAAGGTTCCAAACATGCTCCAATTACATCCACATCCCCCCAAAACAACAGCCTGGGCTGAAGGCTGAGGAAAGGCCCGAAGGGGCCGACAGCAGAGACCAGAGGTGGGCGTGAGGTCAGAATGGGGCGGGGGGAGGTAGGACAGGACGCAGAAGGGGAGGCGGGAGCTGGTGGGACCGAACTGGAAGAGTCAGCACGCCTGCTGCGGTCTGACCAGACGCCCCCGAGTCCCTCTGGCTTGGTGCTGCGTGGATGCACGGTGGCGGCATTTACCAAGGTAAGATGGATGAGCAGACAGGGGCAACTCAGGCTGGTCGTGCCCAGCATCCAGCAGGCAAAAGAAACATGGGAACTCCAGGAAAGCAGCCTGGGTACACGTACACCAGCATGCAGGCAGGTGACAAGGTTTAGGAGGATGTGTGGCTGTAGGTGTGGAAGAGGTGGGAAGAGGTTCCGTGGCAGATACCAGACACAAAAGGAGCAGGAGCAGCTGAGAGGAAAAGTCCAGAAAGGTGTGGTGAAGGGAGAACCAGGGGGAAACGTGGCAAAAAACACAAGGACAGGTAAGGGGGAGGGGCTGGGCGTATGGCTTTGGAGACAGGGCATTAAAGCTCACTGCGTGTCTGTGGAAATGACCCTGCAGAGAAGAGGGAGCGATGACAGTGCAAGACTGAGGGGAAGGGCACAACAGGATGGACACACACAGCTTCAAGTTATAGAATACTTCCTAAGTGCCAGCACCTTCTGGTCCAGTCCAATCTTGACCTTGGGGAGGTGGGTTCTATCAGATGCCCAATTGGGATGGGAACCAGAGCCCCAGAGGTCAAGTGCTGCCAAGCAAGGAGACGCAGCCACAAGCAGGGCCCTGGAATTTGGCCCCAGAGCCCTGTGGTGGAGGGTCCTGGAGGAAGAGGACAGGTGTCCCTTCCGAGCAGATCCTGGGAGGAAGTGTAAGCACAGCCCAGCAAGGCCTGCAGATGAAGGAGCTGTGGAGGGAGCTCCACACTGTGACTGACGGTTGGTGTCTTTAAAGAAAGAGCCAAAGCCATCTGCTGGGGTGACAGGGAGATGGCAGAGCTGGTTACAGATTTTTCAGAGTGGAGAATGAGGACAGGGATCTGCTACCAGCTCAGAGGTCCTTAGCCTGCCTGCTCCGAGGGCCTGGTTCGGGGTTCCTCCAGGCTCTTGGGTGATCTGCCATTGCTCTATGTTCAGGTAGGACCGTGGACAAATGAAACCCAGCTTGCTGTACAAAAACGTCCTTTTACCTCCCATGACCATATGGCTGGACTGAAATGCCCATCATTCACCGGAATGCCGTGTTTCTATCTCCACTTGTAAAACTGACATTCAAAGAATCAATTCTGGAGATTCATGTACTTTACCTCTTAACTCCTCTCCGGAACTCAAAGAGTTTCTGTCCCTCTGGAATGGAAAACACCCTAATCACAGTCCCCTGCGACAGGGAAAAGAGGAAAGAAAAAAGACTGTTAGCGGAGTGAAAACAGACTTTCTCTCCTTCTCAGACTATAAAGGAAACACGTGGCGAGTGCACCACGCTGGGGCCCGGGTTCCGAGGTCCCTCCTGGCCACGGCCCAGCAGGCTCTCTGCACAACCCCCTTCTCGCTTTTTTGCCACAAGCATACCCAAACACTCTCCTCTTCAAATCTTCACTTTATTTAAATCAACCCACCTTAACTCACCACCTATTCTAAACACTAATAGCCCGGAAGTCAAATGTGGAATCTAATAGTTTTGTTTTTTCTAAGTCATTAGAAGCTTGAACTATAAAAACAAATCCTTTAAGCATGTACTCCACGCTGGGAAGCACCCCTAACTCAACTGTCGGAAGAGTTTTAAGGACCCACTGATGCCCTTTCTTGCCACTTTGCATTACTGATCAAGGGACTGATTAACCGGAAACGTTACTTCATCGCCTAAAAACCATCAGCCCAAACTCACAAAACAGTAAGGCCTGTATTAAGAAAACTTCTACTTATAACAAAGGAAAATACGAATAAATGGTGAGCTATAGCACCTCCCTGCTTAGAGAAATGAACTATTTTGGGGGTGTCAAGTTCCCTACCTCCCTCCATGTTCCACCTCCTAAAACGTTCGCAGGGGGCTACGGGTAGACGACAAGAGGGGACTTGGTGGGGGAGGCTTTTGGGTGTTGGTCAAGAAAGCACCCACGTAGCATGAAGCAGCTGAGCAGGCACCCAGCAGTTCTTCCCACTGGACTCTCTTAAGCATTAGTGATGCACATAAAAGATTTATATGTAACACTTAAATACACTATTATTTATAGTCACAGTTATTTACATATTTACATATTATTACCATATTATTCTAATATAGTCTAAATATCAGAAACAATGTAAATGTCCCAAAAGGATGTTTAAGTACCTCACGACTGAACACTGTACAGCCATTAAAGGTGTTTTTTATAACTTAGAGAAATACAATATTATGCAGAATGGAAAAAAAGAGGAGTAATCACACATGTAATACGATCACAACTTTGTTAAATAAACAGAAAAAGAAGGAAATACATTGAAATGTGTTCAGATCAGCTCTGGGTATGACTTTCTGCATTTTTACCCATTTCATCAGTCTCTAAGCCCTCTAGCACAGCACAGGACGGTGTTGTAATTTTAAAGCACACTGTGTGAGTGTATGGTCACGCGTGGCACTTTGGTCCCATCTCTGTCACAAACACGCATCAGGCCCACTGTCAGGTGACAGACTGCGCCCCAGCAGCGCATCTCACAGCCCCACAGGCGGGCTGCTGTCCGTGCTTCTCCATGAGCTGGCCGTACAGAAACCTGTTTGGTACCTGACTGTGTGAACGGAACCGGAGAGTTCGCTAACGCGGTTAACCAGCTTCCCCCGAGCTCGGCAGACTCACCTTCTCGGAAGCAGTGGCGAGCTTGGTTCCGCTGGCGTCGAAAGCCAGTGCTGCTAGAGGGCTGTCGTGAGCTGGGATCATGTTGGCAGCTCTCTGGAAGGGCAAACCAGTAAAAGGTGACTGCCACGCAGGGAGGCTGCACCGTGCCACCCCTGGTTGTCAGGCCGAATGTGCCAACGAGCTGCTCCTGGAGCATCATTCCCGGTACTACAAACACCAAGTCCAGGGGACTGTGGGGGTGAGGCCAAGGAGCTGCCACTCAGAACCTTAGGAAAAGCACCGCAGTTTACCCTATGTGTGGGCATGCTCTCCATGCTCCAGCCCTCGCACTGGGAGTGAGCACAGCGCCATAGTAGGGACAGCACCTTCAACCTGGTTTGCCAGTAGGCGGCTAGCAGTGAGAACTGTGTTGCTGAGCCAAGGAAATTTGGGGGTCAGGGGCTCCACAACACCCACTCAGGAACAGGGTACACTGTGAAGAGCTCTCCAGCACAAGAGGGACCTCACCAAGTTAATGGTGTCGAAGACCTGCACCTCCCCGATGGTGGCACTGCCTGGGTATGCCAGGTAGCAGTTGTCATTGTTGATGGACAGCGCGCACAGGCCTGTGAGGACACATGAGGACAGTGCAGTGTTAGGGCCAGAGGGCTTCCTTTGTAGTCCTTTGATAATAGAGCATTTAGTTAACCAAGAGTGTGTCAATCACAGAGAGCTCTGATCCAACCTTGGTCCCTGCACTGTTGCACTTTAGGTTCCACACTCCAAACCGCCACCTTAGCTGACAGCAGGATTGTAGAAACAGATTAAAGGCCTCTGGCTGAAAGTGATTAGTAACCTCAAAATTGGAAGCTGACCAAACCAATGACTTATGTGGTTACAAGAGCATCATCATCATCAGAAGGAACGAAGCCTGCTTTAAGGTCTATGTGTTTCATACCTGTCTCCTCAGTAGGACCCATACAGAGAAAACACCTCTCTCATACGTAGCTATTTAAGGCAGAATCATCGGAAAAACAGACTCTCTTCAGTTATTTACCTGCTGGGTTTGGGGGTGTCTCCCTGATCGTGTGCAGAACCTTCATGTCCCGAATGTTGTGAATATACAGAGATTCTTCCAGACACACTATGAGCCTCTAGGAGAGAGAACACAGAAAACCAGACATAAAGAAAGAGCCAGAACATGGCACGGCTCCAGTCTTCTTACACAACTGGATTAAAACACTCTGCATTTCTTCTAAAACACCATGAGATGGGACACCTGGGGCACAGAGGACACTGGCCATCACCAGGTGGCCTTCCCTAGCATCACACTTCTCATGAGAGCCAGTGTGCCTGTTCCTGCGACTACTGGAGTGTTTATTAGGACTTCGAACTCTTCAGTTTAATTCCATCACAGAAGCTGGTCAACTCCAGCCGAGAAAAGCGTGTTACTTGCGGTTGGTTTGTTTGACTCTCACCCCTCCCCTCGTGAAAATGAGACCGAGTGCCTTGGACAGGTTTAGCTAATTAAAAAACTGATGTTGAATAAGGCATGGCAAGATGAAAGTAAAAAGCCTAGAGATTTCTTAGACGTATAAAAATGCATTCTGCACTCAGATTCTTTTGCAGGTGTTTAAATTTTTGCTACATTTTAAAGACAGATGTAGCTGTAGCTGATGCATCAAGGATTTACATAAGAAAGACAACATGGCATACCAGTATGGGAATGCTCATGTGTGTTAAGTTTAAAAAAGGTTCAACATATTATGCCTTATAATTTCCCATTTTAACCATTGTTTTCAGTTAATGGACCAATTCCCACCGTCACTGCTCCCCCTGGTCACTGCACGTCAGGATCCACTAGTGGTGTCATGTCCATTCCATGTCCAGCTGCTTACCCAGCCTTCCTGCAAGACACTTCACTGTCAACAGACAATGCTAAGGACCAGAGGACAGTGCTGTATTTTGTGAGTAAGCACAAGCCATGTGGGAGTCCCATGAAATCAACTCATCATCAAGTCCACGCTCTTGACCAGACATGCTTGTGAGTGTTGGGAAGGACTTAAAAAGGAATGTTCTTTATCTTAAGAAGTTAAATTAACAGTTTAAAATAGGAAAAAGAAGATGCTAACCAATTTTTAAAAGTAAAGTTTTAGAAGCCAAAGTGGCTAAATCAGCCATGATTCAACTCTAGGGACGTGGTGGTCCTCACGCTACATCACCAACAGGTTCCTGGAAACTGCATTTCGAACGAAATGGTGGATCAAGAAACCCACTTTACCCTAGGCTAAGTGACAGACATAGGTGAAGCTCTACGGCATCTCCCCAACATGAGGAAATGCGTCCGAGCCCCCACTGTCCCGAGACACGCGTCTTGGAAGGATGAGGAGACAATGTGGCAGAGAGCAAGGGCCGCATCAGGGATGCAGTGATCTGTGCGAAGCTGGGGAGAAGAGCGGGCAGAGGCTGTGTGGGGTGAGGTGAGCCATGGCATGGACCAGAGATGCCCGCTAAGGACCGTCGGCTTTGCCCTAGAGGCACTGCAGGAAACTGGAGTGGCAGTGACTTTCAGAGTCACACTGAAAATCGAGACGTGGGACAGAGCACACCTTGACAGTCTGGTTCAAATTTAGAGTGTCATCGCTCCTCGGCGTTCTGGCTAAGATCAAGTGTGAGAGTGTCACTCACCTGCCTGTTCAACTTCACAGCCAGTATTGTGTTGGAGTAGCTGTAGTTGCAGATCTCAGTTCCTTTCTTAAAGTGACAAACTTTTAGCTTCCTAGGAGCTTTGAGGCTGACGATGGCCACTAAACTGCTTGAGAATAATCTCTCTACGATGCATACGTCTTCAGTATCAGCTGAAAGTAGAGAAAAATACGTATCCAGGTCAATAAGCACAGTCTGCTCACGCATGCACACCAACAGGTGTCTCACTGTGGACTCTTGTGAAGCATAGCACTATGGGGGTACACAGTGGCATCTGGTGATGGGGCTGGGCTGCGAGACGGTCCCAGAGCAGCATAGGAAACGTGAAGTTGAGCCTGGGGCAGACAGACCAGGGTTAAATTCACTGCTCGGAGATAGACAAACCCCTCTCAGGGTCTCCCTGCCAGGAAGGCCCCTGCATGCAGCATGGAGGGCCTCCCTCAGCTCAAATGCCACCTCTGTCCAAGGGAGGCCCCCTACTCCCTCTCTCTGTTATCCTGTGTAGGTAGGTCCTCCCTGGCAATCACTTGGCATTGCCTGTCTATCTGCCCTCTGGGTGTCCCTTGTACACACTCTGGAGCGTGACCTCCATGAGGACAGAGGCTGCATTTCCTGCTCACAGACGTCTCTCTGCCCCTCTCAACAGTACCTGACATACGATGGGCCCCCAAGTGTTCTTTGAATGACTCAATCTTTCTAAGTCTTGTTTTCCTCGTATGTAAAATGGGGATCACAAGTTCTCTACAGTACTACTAGGAGGGAATGGCAGATACCAGCCCGAGTCAGTGCTGTCTCCCCCTAAGCTCCCTGTTCCCACTTAAAGAGGGGACACCCCCTACTCATAAGCCTGGGGATTTTTTTTTGGTAGTTCCCTGGCTGGGAATCAAACCCAGGCCGTGACGTTGAGAACACCAAAGCCTAGCCACTACACCACCAGGGAACCCCCATCTGGGGATAAACATGAAGTACAGACAGCATCTTACTTAATCCAGAAAGTAGCAGATACAGTGGACTCTCCATAGTTAGTACTTCACACCCACACACCCCACTCTCTCCTTACTCCCCCTATGTTTTATCAGTAATGACCTGGGGGTAAGTTCAGATCTAGAAGTAAAGAGAATTCTGGAATGCAGTTGAATCGCAGAGCAAAAATCTGGACTGTTTCCATATGCAGCCTGTCTTACTGAGCTAAGGGGGTACAGGCGTGCCGGATGTTTGCAGTATGTACTCATTCATTCATTCTTCTCTCATTCATCCATTCATTCATTCACTCATTCATTCTTCTCTTCAAGCTGACCTCTTGATCAATGCAATCCCAAGCATGTCCCAGCCAACATTTTTGTTGACAGTAACAAACTGATTTTAAAATCAGAAAGACAAAGGATCTAAAATATCCAAAGCTATCCTGAAAAAGAGCAAAACTGAAGCACTAACACCACATGACTTCAGAACCTGGTATATAAAGAAAGCAACAGCGTGTTACTGATACAGAGATGGACAAATAATCAATGGGAGACAGTAAAGAGCAGAAACTGACCCACTCTTACAGGATTATTTTTAAGCATCAATGCAATTCAACGAAAAAAGAATAATTTTTTTGACAAATGGTAGAACAACAGGAATCCATCAGGAAAAAAATTAGCCCTGACTTGTACCTCACACCATACACCAAAATTAATTTGAGATGGATCACTCAACTAAACATAAAAGCTCAAACTATAAAGTTTTCAAAGAAAACACTGGAAAACATTTTTGTGACTTGATGGTAGGCAAAGGTTTCTCAGGAAGGACACAGAAAGCAAAAGTCATATAAAAAAACAGATAAATCAGACTTCATCAAAATTCAACATGTTTACTCAAAAGACAGGGCAAGGCACAGACAGGGTAAAAATATTCACAAGCCATTATCTGCTAAAGGACTGGAATCCAGACTATCCAGAAAACTCGACAACTCAGTGATAAAATACAAACAATCAAATTTAAGAAGGGACAAAAGATAGGAACAGACATTTCACAAAAGACATACGAATGGCCAACAAGGACATGAAAGTGCCCCACATCATTAGCCATCGGGGACATTGTGACTAAAACCATAGTGAGGTGTCATTACACACACACACACACACACACACACACACACACAGGATGGCGAGCGGCCAGATTCTCTTACGGCCTTGGAGGGGGTAAGGAGTAGGGAAGCCACGTAGGAGAATTTAGAATCTGCTAGTTTCTTTCTTTCTTTCTTTCTTTTTTTGTATGTGGGTAGTTCCTTGGCTGGGAATCAAACCCAGGCCGCAGTGTTGACAGCGCCAGCGCCAAAGCCTTAAGCCACTATACCACCAGGGAACTCCAGAATCTGCTAGTTTCTTGTGAAAAGGAACACATCTTCTATGCTAGATATTTATCTAAGAAAATGAAAATAAATTCATAGCAGCTTTATTCACAATAGCTAAAAACTGGAAAAAGCCCAGAAGTCCATCAATAGGAGAATGGACGAATTGTCATAAATTCACACACCACTGACCCTTGAGCTAATGTGGGGGGCCAACCCCTCTGGTAGTAAAAAATCTGCATATTTGCTTTTGACTCTCTAAAAGTTTAACAACCCTAGGTATTCATGTGGGATTGGCTCCAGGACCCCCCAATGCTAAAATCCTCGGATGCACAAGTCCCTATATAAAATGGCACAGATCAATGCATACAGCTGGTCCTATGTGACCCTGGACTCCCAACTACAGACTGCAAACAGCATATGTGCTTGTTTATTGAAAAAAAATCTGTGTATACTGGGACCTGCACAGTTCAAACCCGTGTTTTTCAAGGGTCACCTGCTACCGAAGCAATGTGGATACATCTCAAAATGTTACACCAAAAGAAACTTTATAAAAGAGTACATGCTGTGTTTCTATGTTCCACAACAGGCAAATGTAATCTAAAGAAAACCCGGAACACTGCCTGCCTCTCAGGGGTGGAAGGGAGTTGGGACTGACTGCGGGGGAGTATGAGGAAACTTTCTGGACTGATGGTAAACCATGATAGGAGTTCAGGTTATAAAGATGTATACATTTGTTAAAATTCACGGAATGTTTACTTAAGTGCTGTACACTGCATGCAAGTATTACCTCAAAAGAAAAAACTAAAACCTTGAACTCTAGTTAGCAATAATCATGCTGAAGTATTTAAGGGAGTATCTACTAATGTAAAGTAACAATTAATGGACTAGGGTGTTTGGTTATCTTTCTAAAGTTTGAAAACATTTTTTGAAATTTTAATGAAAAAAGGCAGATAAAATCTCTACGAATTTTAAAAACAGAGGGTGTGTGTATGTGGAGACAGCAAAGTTATTTTTCACCGCAAATATTCATTAAAGAAAAAATAGTATATGAACCTCCATCTATCCATCACCTAGATCTAACAAATATGAACTTTCTGCCATTTAGCTTCCATTATTTTCTGCTTTTCTGAAGTTCTGAAGAGAAGCTCATCATCCTGACATTTCACCCCTAAGTCCCTCAGTAAGCCGCTCTAAATAAGTAAGGACACAGGAAAAATATACAGGGTCCGGCAGAAGGAACACTGGACACTGTACGTGAGTCTCGCACAAGATGGACAGCAATTTGAACATCTCACTAAAATGTCACCTAAAGTGTGCTTGAGTGTGATACTTTAATGTCGCAGAATTACATGCTTATGATTTTATAATAAAAGACTTGGTATAGATTATCAGCTCATAAAAAAGGGGGCGTTATTTGTGCCGGAAGATATCACAATAAATTCCAGGTGGATCATGTATTTCATGTAAACCACCAAAGAACTGGATGATGACACAGGAGACTGTCCTGTGCACCCTGGGACAGGACAAGCCTTTGTAGTGCTCAGAAGCCTGACAAGAGAGGACAAAAGCATCTAAACATGTAAAAATTCAAGACTGCGGAATGGCGAAGGGACCACACGGAAGGTCAGAAAGCCAACGGCAATCCAGAAGAAATATCTGCAGCAAATGGGAAATGACTAATTTGCTTTAAATCAGTAAGAGACACCCCAACAGAAAATCAGGCCAAGGGAAGAAACAGCAGTTAAAAAAAGAAAGAGAAAATGACTACATGAAAACAACAGAGTTCCACTTCAGTTATGAGTTAAGGAATATAAAAAAGGCAACAAACCCTTTTTTTTTTTTTAAATTTCAGACTGATCTCGCAAGTAATTAAAGTGTTTGATAATGCCCAATGTTGTAGGAGGTGAGGAGATAGGTGCTCGTACCCTGTTAATAAAAGCATAAATTGGCACTACCTTTGTAAGAGCAACTTGGCAACATCTATGAACTTGAAAATGTTTATCTGTTGCCTCTCTCTCCAACAGCCGGACTCACATGTGGGCAGAACAAGATGCTCACCCAGCAGTTACACTCTTATAGGTATCTATCTACTCAAGAGAAACGAAAACGTAGGTCTGTACACAAACGTTCACAGCAGCAATATTTACAATAGTGAAAAGTGGAAACTCAAATGTTGATCAGTAAAGCAATGAAATATTATTGAGCAATAAAAACAAATGAAGTACTGATACATGCTCCCACACAGATGAACTGTGAAAACACTCTAAGTGAAAGAAGTCAGGCACATGACTCCATTTATCTGCAGTGTCCAGAGCTGCACAGCTATAGGGGAGGAAGGCAGATTAATGCCTGCCCGGGGCTGAGGCAGGGGAGGTAAGTGGGGAGTAATTGCTAACGGACTCAGGGTTTCTTTTGGGGAACGATAAAAATGTTTAAAAATTAGATTACGGTAGGCTGTACAACTTAGTAAATGTACTAAAACCCACTGAATTGTACACTTTACACAGATGATTGTATAGCACAGAAATAGTATCTCAAAAAGCTGTTAAAAACACTCACACAGACAGACTACTGACGAAATCTGAATTCTGGCCAATCTATGATGTAAGAAACGTAGGGGAGCAGGGACTTTCAACATCAAGTTGTGCACTTGTGAGAAAATGGGTGCCAGAGGGCAGAAGCGAGGTATCAAGGCAGAACCTCCCTGGGGGTCTTCTCAGACACCATGAGGCTCTGGACCCTAGAACCCACATAGGCTTCAGAGGTCTCTTAAACTGACAAAATCATATACCAAATCTCAGGTTTTTCTGGAGGAAACACCTTTTACCAGATTTCCAAAGGAGCCAGGAACCAGCAAAAGGCCAAGGCCATCATCACTTGGAGCTAACATGGTTTTGTTGCTACACAAGAAGTAATACTTCAGTAAGTCCTCTGGACCAATTCTTTCCTTTTATAAAGCAGCCTATCTTTATATATTGGTAGCAGCTTAAGGTCATTATTTTTCTACTACATTATTTTAAGAACTTTTTCACATTTTTATCTCACCTCATTCCCAAGGGAGCTCTTAAACACAGAACCCACACACCCAGAGCAGTCACTTCCCACTAAAACGAAGGACACACAACTCAGCCCTCCTATGAAATAATGGTGCATGATGACTCAGGATGGCTGATGACTGATAGGTACTGGAATCCAATGAAAAGCAAGAGAAACAAGGCCACACATTTGTAACATTCAAGATGACCTGTCACCAAGACACCAGTGTCAGGAGGCACTCAGGCCGTCCACTAGTAAACTTCAGTGACCTGAAGTGTCTAAGGCCTAGCTTTCCCAACCCATTCTAGGTGGCCTCTGCCACAGTTTCTGCCAAACTTTCTCCTAGAGCTTACCTCTTTAACATTTAAGAATCCACTACTTGATTAAAGAAAGAATGCTGCTTTGCTTTTGCTAGCACTGTTCAGAGCTAACAATGATAAAACTTCCATAGTGGGAAGAAGGACAAAGCCATTAAATAACTAATGTGACACATTCCGAACAAGGCACATCTGTCAGATGCCTGGAGCCCTAAAGACAAACATGCTGAGACCCTGATCTTCCATTACGACAGACAGAGGCAGAGAGAAGCTACTGGAGTTTCTCTCCTGCACGACCGACCCATTACTATAAATCTCACTGAAACTCAGTTTCTGACCAGTGCACAGCCTGTCAAGTAGAACAATGTCAGAAAGCACCGTTTCTCCAACCTCATGATGCAGATGATGGCCTGTAAAGGGAATGATGCTACTTTCTTGATACAAGGAGCTGTATGTCCAGAGAGGCATTTCTATCAGGGAACAAGGCTCTGGTCACTTTTGCTGAGGCAAGGAAGTGCTTATGTTTACTTTCAGAATTCAATGCTTCATGAGATATGTTTTCCTAGCTCAGAAACTCCTAAAATGCAAGGCTACACAATGTAGAATCGGAAAAAGCCAATTTTCCCTTTTAAACTTCTGATATTTTACAAATAATAAGTCTACATCCTTTATTTTGCCTAACAGAGTGGGGTTTCACTGAGTAATATTTCAGGGAAGAAAGGTCACACGCCTGCATATCACTTATCTCACACTAACAAAGGATGGACAGAGAGACAGACAGACATGGCACGCACACGCACGTGGGCAACGCATCCATGGGAGCTCACGCAACTTTCCTTCAAGCCTGACGTTACCAGACAGACAGTTAAAAAAAATCTTCCACTGCTGCTGGGCAAAGGTTAGTCTGTTTAAATAAACAAAAGAACAGGCAGTTGTCAGTCGTGTTTTTCCCAAGACCAGCTCTGGCCCACTCTTTCTGGAACAGCAACAGCAACTGAGCGCAAAGTCTGATTTGACAATGACGGTTCCGAGCTGTGAGGTGTGAGCCAGTCCCAAGCCTGTGCTCTGTTCTGAGGCATTAAAGAGTATTCTTTGCTCTGAGTATATCTGTAGAAAGATGCCAGAAAACAATCTTCTCTCTAAGTCAATAAAAGTACGGCAAACAAGAAAGGTGGATAAGGTCCTCGGAACAAAAAAAATTGAATTAATAGTTTCAGTTTAGAGTAGTAACCCCCAAAAAGTCCTACTTCTATTTCGTCACCTATTTTTTAAGGGCCAAAGTTCACTAAGAGGAAAAAAAAAGAAATCTATCAATCACCTCACCATGTTGGTCAGTAAACCCCACTCTGTTAACAATGCTGTCATTTTGTTCTATCAAAAGCCTTTGAAAAATGAGGTGACAAAAGCTAGTACATAAACTTCAAGGAAATCGTCATGAAACTGACTGGGCTGAGGAAGAGTAAAGACCAGGGTTAGGTATCCTGATACCCTCTCTCAGCCCTGGGTCTCCAACCGGGGAAATTCTGTGCACTTCCAGACAGATGACTCTGGTCACTATAGCAACAATTTAATAGCACAGCCCGGGCCCTCGGGGGGAGGCAGATTTGATAAATGTTTCAGTAAAAGCCCAGTGGAGTCCTTCTTCCAGAGAGAGGGCTTCTCTTCTCTGAAGAAACCCTTACTGGAAGCAATCCTGTGTGGGATCAAGTGAAGGCCGCGATTTGGGGAATTTCAGACACTGACACCCACTGGAGATGAGCAAACACACTAATTCACAGGTATTTTGTCACCCAGTTTACATCTTCCAGCTATATACTAGAACAAAGGCTTTTTTTAGAGGATTTAACAAGGAGACAAGTCTGAGGTCGAGAGAGTAAAATCTAAGGCGGGAGCAGGAACCATGGGGTCAGGGACTCTGACTATTGGAGCTCTGCTACCTGCGGCCTCCCTATGAAGGGCTGGGTGCCTGCCTTTGGGGCAGTAACAATCAAGGGACTTGCTGGGGAAAGCCTGACAACTATCTCCTGATGGAGGTGAAGGGGCGCCTGAGGGCTCACCTGAAGCGGAGAGTCTGGGAAGCCTCTGACCCCCTTCCTGGTGGCCATGAGAACCCTACAATTTCAGGCACTGGCATAAAGAATGCACTTTTTTCCTGGTGTCTTCATCTTACATTAACAGGGGTGGCGGGGTGGTGAAGGTAAGGGGGTGGTATTTATGTCTGTGCTTGCTTGTCTGTGTCCCCCACCTAACATGAGACACAATGTATTTAACTTGTTCTTCCATTTAAACCTAAGTGTCAAGAGAGCAGGAACTTGGACACTATTGCATCTCTACAACCAAAACAGGGCTGGCACATAACAGGTCCTTAGTTAATGGTTATGTAGCGAATGGAACCAAGAACAAATATGAGAAGTCTACTCACAGTTAAAAAATGTTATGCATGTGGGAAGGGGGCGGTGTTTTTCATCAATTCTCACTGCGGGGCAGAGAGTCTGTACCTACTCCTCCTTATCCAGCAGGTACCGTGCACACGAGTACACAAAAGAAATCCAAAGACACAGAGGCCCAGAGATGCAGTCATCTATCTAGAGTCACACAATAAGTGACTGAGCAAGAAGTCAAGGCTCAGGACCCTTGTGCAAGTCTGTATCGCCTGAGAGTTTGGCTTCTAAAATTCCAGAAAATGACAATGGAAGAGAATAAATCATTCCTATGGGGCTGTAAAAATTTCCATTTTATGCAAGCCCTTTATGACAGACATCTAAATGGTTCAAACGGCATTGAAAAAGGGGAGAAATTACAGAATAATAAATACAGTATGATTCGTGTATTGAAAAAAAAAAAAAAAACCACAATTAAACAAGTATTCCTGTTGGCACACCTAAAGTATGCAAACACACAGAAGCGATCTGGGAGGACACACGCAAATTGCGCCCAACTGTCACCTCTCAGTAGATGGAGGTGACGTGAGAGGACTGTCAGGGGCACCGGGACTGTGATTGCAGTGTCTGAATTTAAAAGTGCATAGCAATTCAAGCATCACGTGTCTATTTTTTTAAGAAGGAGGAAAATAAAGCAAACACTTACTGCATTCATAGATCTGTTCCAGCTTATCCACAGAAGAAAGGGAGAAAAATTTATAACCGGACTTACTACCAACAGCTAGGGACCTGCAAAAAAGCCAAATTCAGAAATGAGAGCTGATACGTGTAGACAGTGGTAATGTACACACTAGCTCCACGTCACCAACAGTGACCATCACCTCCACCAAAAATCAGCACAGACAAATCATTGCACATAGTTTGTACCAGGCGAGTGGTGGCTGATCAGAAAAGAGGCAGGTGGCAAAGGAAGACGACACACCCCATAGCCAGGAAAAGGTGAAGGTCAATAAATACAGACAGTATTTTCATTTAAAATTTAAAAACTTTACACATAAGTTTGACACATAAATGAAAATGATCAGCCTTAAATTAATGATGCCCTCAAAAAAGAGTGGGGTTCCTCAGGTGATCTGATAGACACGCACACACAGTGTGTGCGAGTGCAGAAGTGAAGTGAGCAAACACTCTGATTAAACAGACAGGGAGGACAGATGTTTACGGCCTTGGTGGAGGATGAACCTCTGCATTTCGTCAGGCCGTAGCACGCGCAGCTCGACCACTATGTTATGCTGAGCGGTGGGTTGGAAATTAAACGGACCAGAAGCTAACTGCGGACCTGGACTCGGAAGACCACACAAGTGGCCCAGCAGAAAGCGAAGCCTCCGCACTCAGCACCCCACACCGCACAGCAGCTTCCGCTGCATGAGAAGACCACTGCCCCCAAATGTGACTGAACAAAGAGAAAAATAAGCAAGCACAGCTTTCAGGGGCAGAGACAATGGGAGGATGAGGCAGGAAGCAGCAGGACATGCAACAAGTCAGATACTGAGATCATTTTTGTAATTAATGTCTAGGAGAGCATGGAAACAGGTGGAGACAGAAGATAAACCAGAAGACTAGAAATAATGCAAACTGTTATTTCATACTGTGAGTTATACACCAACTTAACCACCAAGGCTATTTTAATGACCATTTCAACTAACAAAAATGAGATTTCTAACCTCTCTTTACACATATGTAAAAAAACATGAGGATTAGGGGCACCCACCTGTGCACACTTGAAAATCTGTATGTAACTTCTGACTCCCCAAAAACTCTGTTGTCTCTCAGTATTTGGGAGATTGGTTCTAGGACCCCGCCCTCCCAGATTCCAGAAATCCATGGGTGCTCAAGTCCCTTATACATGGTGGAGAACAATGCACATATCCATGGGTATTCGAATCCATGGATGTGAAACTGTGGGATGCAGAGGGCCGACTGTATATTTACCATGTTGAAAAAATCCGCATGTAAGGGGACCCGTGTAGTTCAAACCTGTGCTTTTCAAGGATCAACTGTATTCCAAGAACACAGCTGCTATGAGCGCCCTTAACATTTTAAATTGTGATTGGTTTATCTTAGAAGTATAAACAGAAACAAAATTCTTCAACCAGTTCACATCACTTTTCTTTACAAAAATACTTCAGTATATTAAATGAATTACATCAATGAAGTTATTAGGTATTGTTACCTGTAAATATTTTGCAAATAAAGGAACCAACAAAGATACAATATTCAGGAAGGCTAAAAATAAAATCTCAGCAATCCACAACTTTTGGGAAACTGGTATTCAGGAAAATGTTTTCCAGTTAACTAAGGGTTGCTAGTTTAAGCATCAAAATGTTTCCACCATTTCTCATTAAGAAAAATAAACCATGCTTGCATTACATGCTTTCCTGTGTTCTTAACACAAGGGGACAGGAAACTCTTAACACTTTCTTGGACTCGCATCATTAAACAACTTAATCAAGGAGTTCAGGGTTTTGTGTGCCTACGTCAAACAGCTAGATTGTAATAGTGGGTTTATAAACGCATTTTCTACCTTCAGTTTTGCTGACAGTTGTCATTTTCCTTGTGGCCCTACCATCAACAGCCCCTCTCCCTTTGTAGTTTCTTGTTGACTTCGAAACCAAAAGACTAAGCTTATTAGTATTATGTATAAAATATGCCTAGAGAGGGCTTCTTCCAAGTGTGAAATAATGAGCTTTAATTAATTAGCAAGAACTTGGATTCTGCTATATCCAAATCCTCCAATGTGCTCCAACAAACAGGCAGAACTTGTGAAAGCTGGGATTTGCTAGTCAAACTTCAGAACTCTGATGTTCTTCCAGGTATTCAGAAAGTGCTTTACGATTTGAAATACCTTAGCTAGAATTTTATTTGCATGGTTTACAAAACTGATTGTGTAACCCAATCAGTAAGAATATAAACAAAAATATTACGGTTTTTTTCGATATGTGTACATGGTACAGTATGAGTATATACCTCACCAATAAAGGCAGACATTTTTCAAGTATGATATTAAACATAAACAGGTTTGATATTCTCAGCTCAAACACCAACTATTGGGTTCATACACCCCTCTTTGGAGATTCTGCTTTTAATAATCTCCTGTGATTCACCTGATCATAATGGTGTGTTAATGGGAAAGGTACAGTAACAGATAAGTATGAGATTCCACTAACCATCTTATTCCCCAGTAAATGTTCAAGTGATAAGTTTTCTTTAAATGTAATATAGTGAGTATCTTTTATTGACCAAGGGAAAAACTAGCAAACCATAACAGGAAAAAGGATATAGTGACTTTATCCCCCATCTCACTACTCTACCCCCACCTTCAAATGTTCCATGTCAAAGTGCAGGGTGCCTGCTGGACCCTGACGAGTGGCCTGCGTGCTTCACCAGGGTGGCAGACAGCGACTGCTTCTGAGGTCCCTGTCCATGACACACGTCACACCTTTACTCCACCCGCAGAGCTGCCCTGTGCTGCCGGTCCTGAGCCTTCTGGGGCCTCTGGTTTAAACCAGGTCGGCCCCCTGCCGTCCCCACCAGCGGCTTAGGGTCTGCTTTCCTTTACCCTTGGTAGTTTCCAAAATTTTGCTGCTCTGTCCCCTCTCTCCTGCCCCTATCCTACTAAAACATCTTGATAGTCTGCCTGACATTGTATTAGGGTCGTGTTTGATCCACCATCTTTAACTGCAAGTCTCTGTCACTGAATTTAAACTTGAGTGTGATTTCCACTAAAAACTAAAGTGGGAAATGCAAATGGAATCTTTTTCTGAACTCCCGTTCCTTGACTCTCTCGCCAATGATCAGTCCTAAAGAGTTAGAGGTTATAAGGTTATGTGGAGACAGTCCACACTCATAAAAACGAATCAACCCGGTAGCCCTGGAGTCCTACTTAGTAAGTTCAAGGCCACCACAGGTCGTTCCCTCCAGGCTAATCAACTGCCATTGCAGACCTCCACCAGGACATCCCCAGGGCCTGTCAAACTCAATTGGTATCCAAGCAGAGCTCATCACTTCCCCTAAACTGAATCCTCCTCTGATCCTTGTCCCACGTTATCACTGTTCTCCCAGAAACCAAACCAGAGACTTGGGGGTAACCTTAACTTCTCCCTTAAATGCACCATGTATCCTGTGGGTCACCCAAGTCCTGATGGCTAACTAGTTTTCTTTCCACTGGCCACTGTTGGTGGGCAACAGCCTCCTCAGGGTCTGCCCTGCCCCCTCTCAAACCCATCCTCTACACAGCCGGCAGTGACCTCCATCTTTAAGGGTGAAGCGTCCTTAAAAACTATCTACTCCCAAACCCCTCTATTTACTGACGAGGAAAAGGAGGAGAGAAGCGACCTTCCCAGAACAATTACTGTAACCTAGAAGAAAATCAGTTTAAAAAAAGCAGTAAATTCAAACATGTGTCTCATCATCGTCTCTATACCCACAGCTTCTCTGAACACTCACATCACTTCCATAAGCAGAAGTCTTGGAGAATGGCCCCCCTTCCTTTCCTCCCTCTCCTTCAGAGATGCAGCTTAAAACTGACATCGCCTCCCACAGCTGAGTGGTGCCCACTGAAGAATCAGTCTCTGACCGTCTGCCACTTACTAGTTTGTTACCTTCAATTTCAAAAAGCCAAAAAGTCCTTCCATACAAGCCTTCCAAAGTGTTACTTTCAGAAACTAGGGTTGGAACTAACCAGGTAAGAGCAAGGCGACCGAGATCAGCTGTTCTTGGTGACTCTTTCACTGCTCTAGTTAAAACAAAACAAAACAAAACAAAACAAAAGGTAAAAAAACAAATAAACCTCATGTACATGTTTAGGTCAGAATCATAGAAAATAATACTACAATATTTGAAACCATTACTGGAACAACAACAAAAAAAGGCAGGATAGATACAGTTTGGTATGCAAGGAATATTCTGTTGTTAAACATTACTGTATTCTATTAAGTGAAATGGCTTCCAGACTTTCTTACTAAATACAGTGAATGGGGATCCTAGACCAATATTCTCTGTCTTGCAAAAAACTGTGCTCCTCTATTAAAATAAACTCTGGAGGCAGGCAAGGGAGGGAAAGGTGTAAACCATCAAGCCTCTCCCCAGGAACTTCTGTATTTCTTTCAAGAGTAAATTTAAAACAAATTATAGTCATTTTAATCTATAAACTTTTAAGTATAATCCTAACTTACTACTCTGTACAATTCATGTTCATATTGTATCAAAGCCTCTTTGGCAAGTCAAAATTATGACACAAATCTTCTCTTGACCTAGTAAGTTCAGGACTCACAAACAAGTGGGGAAGTGCATGATTTCCAAGTGTGAAAAGGTCTTTTTTCAGGTTGGGCAGAGCAACACTCTTCTATTATACAGGAGACTTGGCAGCCCATTTCAAATAACAGCCAAAGAGAATGCTTTCTGATATATGATTTCCTTTCAATATAAATGATGAGAAATGAAAACCTGAAACAATGGTAGGAAATATTTTGGAAATTCTCCAATTTATACAGGACATAAAAACTATAAGCGACCATTTCTTACTGGTCTCCAAATACTAAGGGCTGAAAAATCAAACCACGGTGGGTCTGTTAAATCCTATTTCCTACTTGGATTAACATAACATAGTCTATCCCCATTATAACCACCTGCAACAGGTTGTCCGAAGTGTCTTTGCTGTACTGGCCTTTGTTCACATATACCACTTATGGCATTTGGATTTACTCTTTAAAGATCACTACAGTAAGATTTCTAAGTTCACTCTTCTCAAACTCCTACTCTGTAGGTAGAAAAGAACCAGCATGGTACAGAGCAAAGAACACTGGAAGAGAATTTAGAAGACAGATTCTACTCCTGCCCCACTCCACTAGCAATGGACTGCAAGATCCAAGCAGAGCTCTGAACCTTTCTGAACTTCGGTTTCCTCATCCGTAGCTGCTCCTTTCCAATTCTCACTCCAGTCCCACGGTGGGGTACTGTGCACTAGTCTCACAGCTTCGGGAATGTGCTATGGAGTGCCCACTGCGTGCCACCGACCTGGGGCTTGATACTCTACGCTCAAGTTTTAACTAAAAACAAGATCTTTTTTGCTACTTGGATTCCGTTGAGTCTGTACCAACTCAACCGACTACTGAGAGGAAGCCCATGACCCACTCCTCCTTCTCTTACGTCACTTCCTCTTACTCACATTCCCAAGATGGCTCTCCTCCCTCCTAGTCCCACAACTCATCCTTCTCGCTCCAGAAACCTCATCTAGCAACTATCCTCACAGGTCACTCCAGACCCACGTGCGTCTGGACAAGCAGCGTCCCCAGTGTGTGGGCTGGCATCAAGGGCCTCTCTTCCCCTAAGGATGGCCCATCCCTGGAGCGCCAAGACCCCTCAGGTATTTCTGGCTCAGTTTCTTCCCAGGTTGGAGGCCAGCATTATTGCCAAGTCTGCTTCTTGCTCGGGGAGGACATCAAAGTTTCCTGACAAAAAGAACAGCAAGGCAGGAAGAAGAGGAAACCCTCAGAGGATGAGACGAGGGCCCGGAGGAAAGAAAAAGGGAAGAGGGCTGAGGAAGAACGCGGGGGGCAGGACAGAAAAACAGCAGCTCACCTCCACCCCCACCCCCGAGAGGAGGCCAAGACAACAGGTCGAGCCGAGGAGTTCGGCCCAACTTTGTGGCCGTGGGGTCCAAAAAGAGAAAGCCTCCCAGGCGGTGGGTGAAATACCGCGTCGGCTCCACCACTGTCCCCGCCCAGAGAGCGCAGAGCCCTGAGGGTCCCCAAGGAGGGCGCCCCTCCCTCTACGCCCCGGGCCCACTTGCGGGGACACGCCCGCCCACCTCGGCTCCCACGTAGGTTCCCACCTCGACCACCACCCCAGCCCTACCCCCGGCCCGGCCTTACGTGATGTCCTGGTTGAAGTTGGCGAAGAGCAGCTGGCCGGCGCCAGCCTCGCCGCTCTGACTCGCCAGGTTCATGGTGGGCGCGCGGCGGGCGGGCGGGCCCGGCCGGAGGCTCGCGCGCGGGAGGAGGGTCGCCTGCGCTCAGGGTCGGCGCCGGTCCCCGCTCGCCGCCTGGGATGCCGCAGCTCGCTGCCTGGGGATCAACCGCCGCCTCATCCCGTCTCCGCTCTTGTTTATGCTCCGGAGCCGGGGATCCCTGCGCGCCTGCGCATCCCGCCCCTTCGGTGTATGGCCTCTTACGGCGCAGGCGTGCTGCGGAGGTCCCGCCCCCTTCACCTCTGGCCCTGGCGAGAGTTCCGGTCGAACGCGCGCACGCGTGGGGACGCGCGGGGGCCGTGCTGGGCAGGACTTGTGGGCGCGTGGAGCGCCGCGCATGCGCGTGGGGGTTTTCGGCGCTCAGTAGCTCCGCCCGGTCAGAAATATTACAGCGTTTGTGGTATATGTTGTCTCGCAGATGAGCAGCGATCTCCGCGCGGATTTCTTAATATTAAAAGAGCCCCCCATGTGCTAATCCTTGTTCAGAATACTTAAGTGCATTATCTTATTTGATGCTGTAGCAACCCTAGGGGGAGAATATTGCATACCCATTTTATAGGTTTGAAAACCGAGGCTCAGAACTATGAACCTATTTACCGAGTGTTAGATCTGAGAACGGAAATTTTGTTTCTCCAAGACCCGCCCTTTCTGAGGCCCTAAGAGAGGATAGAGAGGATTCCACCCTACATTTATTTATTCGTTCATAATATTTAGCAAATGCTTTCTAGGTGAACTAAATGGGCCTCCTCCTTTCCCTCAGAGAAGTTACAGTGGAGAGATACTTAAACACAATCACAAAGTCAGGATACAATGAGAGCACAGGATGAGGTCAGTTAGCCTAGACTTAAGGGACAGGGACTGCAGAGAAGGACATGTGCAGCCATATGTGTGTGTGTGTGTGTGTGTGTGTGTGTGTGTGTGTATACACACACACACATACATATACATACATACATACATATATATATATATGAGAGAGAGAAATATACAAAGGTAAATGCCTACATAGCCAACCACTGAAATCAAGATATAGAACAGGGCCATGTCTTTAGTGGTTCTATCAGCTGGCACAATTTCCCATGTTATTATTGAGTAGAGGAACATTAAGAGGGGCCCAGGTAGATTCCCTGGGTTCTAGACACGCTCCTTGACTGCATTTTGAAAAGCCACCCTGTGTCCTCCTGTTCATCAGAATCTATTATCCCATGGCAACTCCTTCTTTTTACTGGTTAAGCAAATGAAGCTCCCAAAACAGCCAGGGAGTAGACTGAGTTTCCAATTGACCAGAACTCTGACTGTTCCCTGGAGTAATAGGGGACCCTTTGGGTACTAGAATCTCAAAATTCAGTGAACCTCGGGACATGTGGATGGAAACAAAAATTTCTTTGGTGGATTATTAGATGTAATATGGAAGGGGACACTACCATGTCCACTCCTCATTTGCAGGCACGTACTGCCTGATGTAGAATGACACCCCCACCTCACAGGGTGTGGTCTCTTAGCTGGTGCCACAACTGAATCTTCAGCAGGCCTTTCTACCATCTGTCTGGGTAATAGGGTATATGATAAGGACGGTGAATTCCAAGGGCATGAGCCCATTGTCAACCTTCCTTCACCTGAATGTAAACTATGTGGTCAGGAGAGAATTGGCATAGACACCTGGATAACCCTATTTAGAATGGTAGCCTCCACACTTCCTCACACTCCTTATCCCTTTCCTTCCTTTATATTCTATATAGCACTTATCAGCCTCCAATAGGCCATATATTGTCCCCTCCCAACTAGAACATAAGCTCCATGACGACAAGAGTTTTGTCTGTGTTCCCGCTACCTTGAATAATGGGGACTTGGCGCCTGAAGAACCGAACTCTGGGCCTCCGTTCCTGGTGGCCCGAATGGGCTGGAGCTGAGGGCTGCTGCCCACTCACGCAGTTTTTGTTGCACTGCTTTATTATCTGGGTCTTACTGCAAACCACAGACAAGTGCTGTCGGAGAGCAGGCTGGATTTGTGCCAGAGAGCTTGACCCGTGTGTGACTCAGTAATGCACCCTTGTGTCCCAGCCCACCTTGAGGACAATATGAGCTCATATCTGATGGTGTGCAGTGCAGGAAGCATGCTCAGGAGCTTCTGTCATCACTTCAGAATTCCTTCAGGTGATTGGCCTGATACTAATCCCAGAGAAGAGCTTCCCTTCCTCCTTTCAACGTTAGAGCAGAGTCATCATTTACAAGTGCTTAGAACATTCCTAAAGTAGTCTTCTTATGTACAATGTTCAGAGATCAACAATCCTCCCACAGGCAAATTCCTAAAAACACTCCTGAGATAAATTGCATGGAGGAAGGAGCTCAGGGCTGGAGTGAATGGTGGTGGAGTGCACTTTGCATGAGACGAGGCATTAGGAGAGAGGTCAGGACATGGTGAACACTGAAATCAGACAAGCATATTGAGGTTCAAATCCTGGTTCAGGTTTTCACAAGATATGTGTCTGTAGGTAAGTCACCTAACCTCTCTGAGCATCAGTTTCCTCAATAATAACAAGGGCTAAAATTACTCATCTCCTCAGAATGGTATGAAGATTGAATGGATAGGAGGAAGCACTTACAGACTAGCAGAGCAAGAATCTCTGAAAACCACTCCTCCATAAAAGCAAAGAGAACAAGGACAAAAATGATCAAAATGAACTTATTCAGAACTCTGGAAATTAACTAAAGGCTTGTAGCAATCTGAGAAACATTTCCCAAGTAAAACAGGTAAATCTCAATAAAGACAGCTTTGTAGCATTTTAACTTGCCCTAGTCCCATCACTCTCTTTAAGATCTGTGGTGGCTTTGAAAACGCGCAGCCTCGCCACTGTGACGGATATGGGAACAAACAGCCTAACGGCCAGGGGAAAGGACTTCAGGGCTTGGAGTTTCCCCAGAAGCCCATCTCTGGGGAACGGTCACTACATATTTGATGTGCCTGGCAGTTTGCTGAAAAACTCCATTCTCAAAACGTGTCTTTGTCTGATCTGAGAGTTTGCCAGTATCTGTGTGGGTAGCCCTATACCCAAGACATTTGTCCAGAACAATCAGGAGCAATTGTTTAATTTTGCAACTGCCTGAGGCAGCTCTACCATTGGGGCTAATGGGTGGCTGAGAAAATCAAACAGACAAATGCTTCAAAGGACTAACTGGGGAATGAGACAGCCATACACCTCTCACCCAGCTTCGGTGTCGGTCAATATTTTGCTGTTCGTGTTTCAGACCTGCTTGCTGACACCTGGTAGAAATATCTGAGAAATAAATCCCAGACACCATGTAACAGGGCCGTAATACCATTGATCTCGCCTCCCAAAATGAAGGCTTATTCCTTAATCTCATCTGGCACACCCTCGGGGATCCATTTCCTCTGATGGTCTCAGGAAAGACCTTTTACACTAGGTCCTTTTGGGCAGCGGTTCTGCCTTATGTGAGTTGATGAGCTTAAAAGTCTCTTAGTTATCAAAACAGTCTCCCCGCCCCGTTTTTATGCCAGGTAGCTATTGAAGAGGATGGGTTAGTTGTCCTGCAGATAGCCCCATGTCCTGCATTTGGCTGATTACTGTTCTGTGGTTTCATTTAACATGAAGATCAGCATGTGCCCCTTTTGGGAAGAGAGTCACTAATATTGCAGTAACTATGCACCATGGAAGATGGGTGATGACTGAAAGGTATATAAATGTTGAATCACTATGTGACTGTACACCTGAAACTAATGTAATATTGTATGCTGCCTGTGGACCATAATTAAAAATAAAATTTAAAACAGCAACAACAAAAAAAGAATGTCCCTCTTTTACTTAGAGGAAATAGATTTTGGCAGGAAAACTTCATTTGTGGGATTCCCAGAGGTGGGGTGGACAGGTCAACGGGTATGTGCATTTAGCACTTGGGTGAGCATTGGTGGTTCAGTGGTAGAATTCTCGCCTGCCACGCAGGAGGCCCGGGTTCGATTCCTTAGAATCAAAGAGAAAAAAAAAAAAAAGAACTTGGGCACCTAGGTTATTCGGTGGATGGTGTGCCTGGTCTCTTCTACCTTCAGCCCCGTCCAAGCTGACCTCCATCCAGACTCCAGAGCGTCCCATTTCCCACTTGTGGTAATTCTACCCCTGGCCACAAGAGGGCAGCAAAGCCCAGCACATTGGACCCAAGCGGCCCCAGCAAGGCTGGATCCTGGGCTTTGGTTCCTCTCTCCTGGGCCAGGGATGGGGTTGGGGGCGGTGCCCAGTAAGCAGAAGGTGGGTAAGTGGGGCGATGGGGCGTGTCCAAGAGGCCCCATGAGAGAAGGGCTGACAGTCAGAGCTGGTGGAGTACGATTACTCCAACTTTGTCCTTGCTTTGGTATTGTTATATTTTCAATTGAGGGCAGGGATACCTTCACTTTAAAAACAAACAACCATGGGAGTTCCCTGGTGGTGCAGTGGCTAAGTCTTCGGTGCTGTCCACGCTGCAGCCTGGGTTCGATTCACGGCCAGAGAACTTACCCACATTAAAAAAATAATAATAAAAACAAATAAAAATGAGCAACCTGAGGCCCAGATGGAGAGTGTGAGTTGTTTGCAAACATGCCCCTGTCGGACGCTGGCCCAGGACCCCAGCCCCACGCGTCCTGGTTCTGTGAAAACTCCGGGTCGGTTGTTCCATGATCGTAAATGTCAGGAAAACACGCTCTAGAAAAGCACACGGTAGCAGTACCCGTCTAGATAAACTTCACATTTTGTGTTTCTTACACGTATGGAACAAAAACAGAAGTTCTGAAACCAACTTAGCACTTCACACCAGTTTGGGGGAGTATTTTGAACGTGGTAATTTTGTCTTTGCCCCGCAGAAGGTCTTCCAGTGTGGGGAAGTCACCCCATTCTCTGACAAGATGTTGGCTATCTTCTTAGGACAAGTCAGCTTCTTGTTATTGATACCACCTGCCTGTCTTCTTTGCTTTTTTTTTTTTTTTTTTTAAGTCTACGCTGCCATGTCAACGGGGAGCCTGGATTTGAATTTGGCTTCATCGTCTACGAGAGCCTCCCCAGCCCCAGAGTGCTCTCTGAAAAGGAGCTGGTTTTGATTTGAAGGTCGCCCGCAGGCACTCTGTGAATGCAGCAGGGACACCAGTGTCTCCCGCCGCGGGGTTTGGGCAGCAGCTCCTGGGTATGCACTTTTGAAATCCGAGATGTCCAGAAGACAAAAGCCAGAGGCACCACGACCTGGCTGCACCACCTCCTCATCTAGGGGACTTTCTGCTCTCTGGGGCCTTGGAACCTCGGGGTGTGGATTCCCTGCCAGGTCAGGAGCAGAGCAGAGGTGAGCAGGGCCTTTTGTTTGGAGGAGGTGGGGACTGGGAAGAGAGTAGAGGAGAGTAGGGGCGGGGAGCTGGCCAGGGGTGTCCCTCTGGCTGACAGCCCCCCCACCAGGGGACTGCCTCACCCACCGGGCCCCTTTCCTGCAGCTGAACCACTGACTGCTGGATGAGGACGTAAAGGCCCAACCCGCTCACCCCTGGAGGAACCTGTGAAGGGTCTCCCCAGCTTCCGAACTCCCCTCAGGACCTGCTGAGGCCACTATCAAGAAAGCTTTGCAGCCCAGCCTCTCCTCTGCCCCGTTCCCGCACCCCTGCTGGGACCCCAAGAATAGCCCCTTAATGAATCTCCTCATGCTAATCTCACCTCAGAGCCTGCTTCCTGGGGACCCAGCGGTGCAAGTTCCAGGACCTTTCTGGGAGCTGCAGGGGGAGAGGGGTCATGCCAGGAAGAAGGAAGGGCCCCCCACGGCTTCCCTGGCTGGGCAGTGACTGGGTCAGGCCTGCTCCACCAGGCCCAGGCCCAGCACACAGCCGGCTGAACGAGGAATGATGCTTTGGGGTCCAGCTCTTGGTGACGACAGAGGACAGAGGAGCCCTTTCCAGCAGTCACATGTACACACGTGAGAGCTATCCAGAAAGTGTCGAGCCGTGCACCGTGAAAACTAGGGGCATTACGGCTGGATGTCTCCCCCAGGCGGCCCTTGTATATTCAACCCTAGTTAATGGTATGCAAACTCACGGTCTGCCATGATGTCTGCAAGCTACTCTCAACTGCTACAAAAGCCTGGCCTGATGGACGAATTGAGGAACGGGTATTATGTAATACATGATGGGATAAGACATTCGTGGGAAGTTCTGGGTGGTGGGCACGTGGCTCACTGTTCAGTTCTCTGAAGGGTTCTGCGTGCTTGAAGGAGTTCAGCAGCGCGCGATGCCGCCGTCTTGGTCCGCAAAAGCGTGCCTCATCGTGGCTGCTGTCTTCCGTTTGACCAATCGGAGCATCACCGCTAAGAAGCTGGGGCTCCCAGGACCTGGGTGCCACCCCCGCTGATGGCTCTGCCCCCATCTCCTCTTGAAGACATGTGGGTCCGCCTCCCAGGACTTCTGTTCTCTTTGCCCTCAGCTCAGCTGGGTGCTCCCTGCTCCTGCTCTAAATGACAGCCCCCTCTTCTGGGAGCCCCTGTAGCATGGGGCTCGCTCACTCCTTTGCTCCTTTAATCACTGCCTAGAGGATAGAGTGCAGACCCCTCACGCAGGTTTCGGGGACCAGCAGGACCTGCCACCCTGCTCTCCGTGCCACTGAGCCTCTGCAGGTGCAGTTCCCTCTGGCGGGAAGGCACTTCCTCACCGGGCTGCCTCTTGTCCTCCTGGCTGACTTCCAGCCATCCTACCAGGTTCAGCTGAGGCCTCCCTGTCTTCCATCCCTGTCCGCAGGCAAAGCGGCTTCCCCTTCCTGCCCCCACACCCCCCAAGGCCTACCCCCGGCTGCTGCGTCACCCGTCTACCTGTGCGCCCCAGCAGGGAGGCTGAGACACTTACAGACATGAAGCTGAAGTCGAGCTTAAGCAGGGTTCGCTCAGTAGTGCGGGGGCTACAGGGTTGATTTCCAGTCCAGCTACGTTTTCTGGCCTGCAAGCTACAAACAGCAGCACCTACCTGGGAGAGCTGTGGAGAAGGTTAAAGGGGAAACAAAGTTACGGTAGTAACGTCTGGCCTGAGACCACAGAGCCAGCAGGAGGCCAGCCTGCACCAAAGGGAGAAGTCCTCGGGGACCACTCACCAGGGCGAGGGGGGTCAGCGGTGAGCAGAGGGCCGACCCCTTGACTGGGAGCCCCTGGCCCTCACCTGTCTCCTCCCTTACACGCTGTCCAACCCTCATCCCAGGCTCAGGAGTCAGGCCCTCGGTTGCCATAACAACTGGATCCTGGCAGTAAAAATAGTACCTTATTTCTTATTCAGCTGGTTTTGCTCTTGGAGAAAAAGAAAATCCATTTCTAGGCTCGTGTTTCCTTTCAGGGGTCTCCCCCAGAGACCTGCTGAGCCCACTGCCAAGGCCTGCTTGGAGGTCAGCTGCAGGCAGGGCCAGGAGCCTGGGGGAGGCCCAGTCCGGACCCTCACCCCGGGGGGCTGTGGTTGCCCATGGACCCCTGGGAAGGGGGGCAGTGGAGGTCTGGCCTCTGGGGGCTTTCACCTTTGCAAAGCCAGCAGAGACCTTTTTGGGAATTGAGGTTGAGGGCTTAGGAGGACATGTGGCTGGCACTTGGGGACAGGTATGTCCTGGTGCTGCTGACAGTGGGGTCTGGGTGGGGGTGGGAGGTCAGAACAATTGTCAAGGTCAGGAAAGAAGCCATGAAACGCAGCCTGCTTTGGCTTGACTTTGGCTCCTGGGGGTCTGAGAAATCATTAGAACGGGGGCCAATGAGCTCAGAGCCAGGAGAGCTGGGTGCCAGGGCAGGTCCTGCCTTGCAGGCTGTGTGACCTTGGAAGGGTTCCCTGGTCCCTCTCAGCCTCACCTCTACATGAGGGGACAGGAGGCACTGATCGCGACGGCCATGAGCCTCACCCATCCCTCACCATGACCCCCAGGAAGAAATACACTTTCCATCCTGACCAAGCACAAGAAGTATACAAACACCTGAAACAAGTTTCCTGAACTTGACTGCATGATCTAGTGCGGTGCTTTGCCACAGAACTTTCTGCAATGTTGGAAATGGTCCCACGTGGTAGCCACTGGCCACATGTGGCTGTTGAGCACTTGAAATGTGGCTCAGGCGGTGGAGAAACTGCACTGTAACTTTAATTTCATTTTAAATGGCCTGGGGCTGGCGGCTGGCGGCTATCGTACTGGAAGTTGCAGCTCTAGTAGGTCCAGATGGGCAATTTGAAACCCCGGGCTCTGAGGGGTCCTCCCAGCTCAGTCCTCCAGCCCCTCCTCATGGGGGCAGGGAGTGGGGGGTTGGGGAGGGGGGAATTCCTGCCCTGCAGGACCCTCTGGCCCACAACACTCTAGCCCTTGGCCTTCCACTCATGCCCACCTTGAGCTCAAGTTCGCCTGGCCAAAACCCAACTCACAGCTTCCATAACCTCCCCGCTGACCCGCCCGGGGTCCCTTCCTACTCCCTGCAAGTAGCCCCAGTAACTCCCCAGCGGGGCCAGGGCTCATCCTGACTCCTCTGTCCCCTTAACCCTCTGCTTCTAATCCATCACCAGGGGCTGGTGGATTTTACCTGTAAAGAGCTGTGGCTCCCTTCTCAGGTCCCCCACCTCCAGTCCTCCCTCTCCTAGCCCTGCAGTGGCCTCTGACCGCATCCACGGCCACCCCCCTGCTCCCCAGCAATAAAAGGGGTGTGTGCTCACAGGTGCCCAGTCTTTGGAGTGCAGCGATGCGTTGGATGGAGTCTCAGTCTTTCGCCTTCATCCTGTACTAGCACCTGTGGCCCAGGGCGTGCGTGGGATCCTTCTCTGAATGAGTGGTGGGACCCCAAATAAAGCATTGTTATGGAAAAGGTCAGGGAGCTGGGCCATGGGAACCCACAGGCCCAGAGGTGAGGCGGGGGCGAGTCCTGCCAGGCAAGGAGGGGGCTGCCCTTCAATGTGGGGACGTATCCTTCCACGTTGGAGGCTGCTCTGCCTCCCATGGTGTCACCCCTTCCAGGAGGTGGCTTCCCACAGCCCGGAATCCTGGCCAAGGTCTCCCAAAGGGGAAAGTGGATTCCGTAGGAGGACATGGGGTTTGGGCAGATCCTGGGCACCGTGGAATCAGGCCACCAAATGCGCGTGCCCCTGTCTGGGGTCCTGAGTGTCCCTAAAGTCACAGCCTCTGGGAGTGAGGGTGGGGTTCCCCAGAGACTGCCGTCAATCGAGGCGGATCTCTGGGGCCGTTGCGCCTCCAAGGCACCAGGCAGGCGACGCTGGCTGGTGGTGGGGACGTGCGAGCTACAAGTCCAGTCGGAGGGCCAGCCACGCCAGGGGCACCCCGGCTGTGCGCTTGCCTCCCCAGCCCAGGGCCTGCCACCTCCGCTCTAAGATCTACAGGCGGAGGGGACACCGGGAGAGAAAGAAGGGGCTGCATTCAGGAGACCACCCGCCTCGGTGAGAGCTGGAGGGGTCCGCCCCGCATAGGGAGGGCGCTGGGGCCGCGGGGACCAAGGCGATTGGCCCGGAGCGCACCCCCCGCCCCCGGCCCGCCCCGCCCCGCCACCATCTGCTCGGGATTTGCGTCGGCTGCTCCCGACGCCCCAGCTCCGGCTCCCGCGCCGCCCCCCGCCCCCGCCCCCGCCTACCTGCTGCGCGCTCGCTCCCCCGCCCCCGCGGGCCGCCAAGTCCCCCGGCTGGACGCCCATGGAACGGCCGCAATGTTCGCCCCTCGGCTCCTGGATTTCCAGAAGACCAAGTACGCGAGGTGAGCCGGGGCGCGGGGGCGCGCTGGGGGGCGCGGCCGCGGGCCTGTCGGTACCCCCCGGCCCCCGCCACCTAGAACGTGCAGGTCGATAAAGGGACCCCAACCCGCCGGGAGAAACCGGACGCCGTGGTCTTTGTCAGCGTCTCGGCGCCGGGCTTGCGCCCTGGACCCGGAGCGCGTGGGTTCCGAGCGCCCCCTTGCTCAGTGGGGTGCCCTGAGGAGAGGCACTTCACCCCTCTGAACCTCAATTTCCAGGTCTGCAAAACAGGGGTGAGAGTCGCATCCTTGGGGTGCCCGAGGTGGCGATCCCTGGAAAGCACTGGGCACCGCGCCGGGGGCGGGGTCATCAGTCGCTCCAAGTCTAATCCGGCGCTTTTGTTGCTATTTTGTTGCTAATTGGGCGTCGGCCCCGTCCCACCCGCACCCCTGCGCCCCACTCCTGTACCCCGCACCACCCCGACCTCCTTCATAGCAAGCGGGGCGAATGGGTAGGTGCTCTTTTCAGGTGGGGAAACTGAGGCTCAGCGCCCAAGGAGAGCTGCCGGTGTACACGGTGGCCTTTTCACAGTGGGAGGTCCCGTGGTCCCCGGCGCGTCACTTTCTTCTCCTAAAATGGTGGTGGCATACTCCCACGGGCCGTGAGCCGAAGCCAAGCTCCTGTCGCTTTGATTGATGGGGGTGGGGGCACAATGATCACGTTCCTCTAAGAGTTTGGGGGCGGGGGTGGGCTGGCCTGAAAGCTGGCCTGAAAATCCTCTCCTGGAGTGGCCCCTCAACCCCCAGGGCCCTCAGGGAGGACAGGCGGTCCTGGGAGGTCCTGGGAGTGCGGCTCCCGCGGCTCCTCCTGCTGGGCAGGGAGGGGGCACCCAGCCTGCCCCCCCTCCCCCGCCGCTCTCCTCCTGTCTCCACCTCCCCGGGGAGTGGCAGGTGATGAATTTGAGCCCTGTTGGCATCACCTTTGATATCCACATCCATGTGGTTCGTCGTTGAGGGTCCCCGGTGCCACAAAGTTTCTCCAAGTTCTGAGTACAGCCTGGCCCGCAGGCAGGGAAGTTGGGAGGCAGGACTGGCCCTCTGCCCACCAGGCTCCCTCCCTATTTCTTGGGGGGCGGGGGAGGCGTTCTGAGTGTCTTATAAAGTGGGGGAGTCCCACGGGGAAAGAGGACACCAGGAGGAGGGACGTGAGGGTGAGTTTTTGCGGATTTTTTTCCTCTTGGTCTGAAGGTGGGAGGGGCTGGCTGCACAAATCTGTGGAGTCTCCTAAGATGTGGTCACTTGGCCTTTCAAAGTTCTCACGGGTCCTGTGTGCTGTTGTGGGATGTGAGCTTGTGGAGTGTTCAGCCAGGGCTTCCATGCTGCAGGTGAGACAGGCAGGGAAGGAGCTCTGAAGCCCCTGCCAGGAGCCCTTTGCCTAACCTGCACCTGCTGTGTGATCTTGGGTAGGTGTCTCAACGTCTCTGGACCTCAGCTGGTCTATCTTAAAAGACAGGAAGGTTGATCTAAATGACTCCTAGATTTGAACATTGATGCTGCCCCCTCTGACCACACATTAGGTCCTTAATAAACGCTCCATGATTGAGTGAATTTAATAGTTTAACCCAGTTTCATCTAATAGAAATCTCATACAAGACCTGGATATGGTTTTAAATTTTCTAGGAGCCATTCAGGTTGATATGTGGCTAATTTTCTATCTTACTGT
>PVJL010001663.1:145617-245165 GCA_004026885.1 Lyroderma lyra
AAAAAAAAAAAAAAAAAAAAAAAAAAAAAAAAAAAAAAAAAAAAAAAAAAAAAAAAAAAAAAAAAAAAAAAAAAAAAAAAAAAAAAAAAAAAAAAAAAAAAAAAAAAAAAAAAAAAAAAAAAAAAAAAAAAAAAAAAAAAAAGGACTTTTATGGTAGCTGAAGATTACTGAAGGCACAAAAGATGTCAACCATGACAGGAAAGATAAATTAGACTACACTAAAAATTCAGAATTTCTATCCATGAACAAATGCCATGAACAAAGACACAGACTTCAAGGATTTATTTGCCACAAATTTAGTCAACAAGTAATTCATATCCAGAAGATATAAAGAATTAAAATAAGAAAAAATAAGTCAATAGAAATGTAAAAAGTCATTTCATGGAAGAAAGAACTCAGAGGAGCAGTAAACACGCTGTCACTGATGTCAAGGAAATGCGAAATAAGGGCACACTGAGATACTGTCCTCGTAGTCTGTATATAGGAAGTGTGACAATATTATTATCAACTTCGGAAAACAAATTACCGTGTAAACTTGGACATGCGCACCCCCGAAGACATGACCGCTCTCCTGTGGGCGTTCACCCTGGGGAAACGGCACAGACGTGCCAGGGGAGGTGGACAGGGGTCTTCTCGGCACCAGGGCCCATGGCACGCAAGCGCTGAAGACAGCTCAGATGGCCGTCAGTGGTGGAATGGTGTGGATCCTGCCGTGAAAGTGAACTCAGGTTGCAGACAACAATGCGGATACAACTCATAGACGTATTGTGTGATAGGAGAACGTAAAAGAAAGCGTGACTCCCGGCAGGTAACCCTCAAAAACAGACAAAGAACTGGATTGTTTAGGGATGCAGAGGGAGGTGCATAAAGAGCCACAGATGGTTATTGGAAGATCAGGTCAGTGGTTCCCTCTGAGGGAGGGAGGAAGTCAAGACTGAGGACACACAGGGGCCTTCTGGGTCCTGGCAATGTTCTTGACGGGAAGAAAAACAAGCTGGATTCTAAGTGCCCTAGGAGATAGCACAGCCTTGCCTTCCCTGGGCGAGACTTAAGCATGTGGCCACACCTCACTGCAAGGGAGGGTGGGAGTTGTAGTTCAGCCATCTGTCCGAGTCCACCAGCTCCTGGCCACTGAGTAGGTACCATCAACATCTGTTGGATGAACACTGGCTCTGTGACTGTGCACAAGTAAATTGCCTCGAAGGACATTGGTCTCCTCTCTTAATACAACGTGACTTTAAACGGGTCATTATAAAACAACATTATGGTTATAAGCGCAGCCCGTGCTCCTTGGAGAACATTTTTTAAATCATGGGAAGTCGGTAATAAAAATTCCAGAAATCGTCACCACTGTCTTGAGATCGCCGTCGTTAAACACGTTGCTCTGTTTTTTTTTCCAGCTTTTTTTTTTTTAAATACTCTGTAGCTAGCATTTTATCCTAATTTTAAAAAATTGACCTGCTGTACTGTTTCCCTTGTCTTTCGTAATTATCTGCAACCTCAGTTTACGGTGCACCTAACATTCCGTCTCATCGCCGGACCCCGTTTATTTTACTGTTTTCCACTTTTGGACACTTAGGCTATTCCCCGGATTCCACTTCTGTCAATAATGCTGCGGGGACATCGGGACACCAGCATTCAGGTGAATTCTCTATGTGGACACATACCCCATCCTTTGTCAGTTCTGGGCGTTGGCCAAGTGCCATGGGCCACAAGGTCGTGTGTTGTTGACCGACTGCCCAGTTTACAGAGCCCAGGTCAAAGGGCTCCCATGCGCAGGGCCCCACAGCACACGGGGCTGGGGGTTGCTCCGCAGGCCACACACAGGTGGGTGCACGGGGGCCGCCGGCATCCCTGGCCAGTGGCAGGAGCTTGGAGTTTGTGCTTCTTCTTCCCTCCTCTCTGCTGGCTCACCTGGGCAAGCGACGTGTTGGCCAAGCCTTGTGTTCCTCCCTGTAAAGCAGCCTCACACGGGGGCAGTGAGGCACCAGGTGGCTCTCGCAGTCCTTCTGTCAATTTAGGTCCCACCTTCTTCCTGATGCCCCTTCAGAAGCAGCTTTACTCTAGCCGGGACTCTGAAATTCTGCAGGTCACGGTCCCGTGAACGTCTTTGTTCTCGCGAAGGTGAAGCTCGTGCGCGCGCCGGTGTTCCGCTGGTGCTCCGAGTCGCGGCTGCCCACGCCACAGCTATCGGTGCTCGGTCGTCTCTTTCCAGAGAGGACTCGAGCACTTTGTAAAAAGGAGGTTTCTGCGGAACCATGCGCCTGCCAGAGAAATCCTTCCACCTTGCCCAGGCTTTCTCTGACTTCCCCAGGGCTCGGCACGGACGGAAAAGGGGAGGTGGGGAGGTGGGGAGGTGGGGAGGTGGGGAGGTGGGGAGGTGGGGAGGTGGGGAGGTGGGGCTCATGGTGCGTCTGCCGGTTGGGCTGCTGTGGGCCAGGCCGGCCCAGGGCTTCGTGGAGTCGGGGGAGGTCACCCCAACCAGGGCAGGCCTCGTGCAAAGCGTTTCCATACGTCACCTCACGAAGTCCTTGGCAGGCCAGCGAGGAGGGAAGCTTTGACCCCTACTGGGTTTGCTCCAGGTCGTGGAGCAAGTGGTGGGATTCACACCTGCGTTTCTCTGGGCCCTGCCTTTCTACCTCCCCCGCAACCACGCGGATAATCATCATCATCATCACCTACAGGTGCAGAGAAGTGCGTCCCACTCGGGGTCTCACGCCGGGCGTGGCGGTGAGTGCTGAGTCCTCCCCGCTGCCCACGCCTCGCGGGGCCTGGCAGGGCTCTCGGAACGTGCCATCTGCGCCTCAGCCGCCCTCGTTCCTTCACGGGGAGGCCCGCCCGAGCCTTCATGGGGCCGGAGTGCGTGTCCCAGCTGAAGCCCACACACCATATGTCTGGGGTTTAAAGTTAAAAGTCAGACTAATAAGCTTTTCCACGAAATGGGCTCTGTCTTCCTTCTTGACAAACATGTGTCTGCAGTGATGGAACGGGACACGGTAAAACAGCGGCCGTCACAGGATCAAAGGCTGGCCGGTGTCAGAGACGGCTGAGTGTCGTTATTTTTCACATGCGTCTTGGCATTTCTTGCTGGGCCAGCAATGCTGGGATAAGTGATAAAATACAGACATGCCTAACTTATTAATTACGATGTATAGTATACAATTTATTTTTCTTGACGTCATTGCAGTAGCATCATTAATTCTGTTATTTAGAGTCCAGATTTTCACATAACTTTGGGTTCTGTTAATAGTAATGACCTAAAGCATGTTGTCCAGGACTGTAGCACTAGCTGCCTGTGGCTATTTAAATTTAAATTCATTAAAATGTAATAAAATTGAAAAGCTTGTCCATTGGTCACAGTAGTCACATTTCAAGTACTCACTAGCCACACATGGCTGGTGGCTACCATAGTGGATGACATAGGCATATAACCTTTCCATCACTGCAGACATTTCTCTTAAAGAACAGTACTCTAAAGGATTAAAATGAAAAATGTAATTTAGAGAACCCCACAAATGAAAAAAGAAGAAATTAAATGATTTTTATTTTAAAATATCAAACATTTTCTATTTCTAAATTTAAAAGGCAACATACAAATTAACATGAATACGTATAAAATTTAAAGTCAAGAAGTCTTTACGTCAAGACAAAATATATTTTTTTTGTTTGATTGTTTGGCAAATGTGACTGAATCTTCTGAAAACAAAAGTGCTTGCACTGAGCGTTTCAATTCCACCCAGTGGCCCATGTGAAGAACAGGAATCATGTCTAATGTAAGGCGAGTCAAGCCATGGACGAGTTCAAGTTCAGGAGCCCTGCGAATTGGTTACTGTTGCATCCTTCCACAGGGGCACCGCAGAGCCCACGAAAGTGTGCGTGTGACTAAGGGAAGTCACCCCTTCACCAGCAGGCCCCGAACTCCTTAGTGGGTTTCAGGTTCCGTGGGACCTGCAGCTGGAGGCCAGGCAGGAGTGGGTGGCTCTGATGGTACAGGGTTGCCATTTACAGGCCTCAGGGATGTGGTCACCCCATTGTTGCTCTCACGGTCTAACTTCTTCACCGTCTCTGTTGCTTTTCTCTGCCTCCTGCTGCAGCTGCCTCAGTTTCTGCTTTCTCATAACCTCAGTTCCTTCATTGCTGTCCCTTGCTGTCTCCATCCCTTTGTACTGTATTTTAATTGCCCCTCTGTCCCCCCAGGAACCTGGGGGCGATGTGCGGAACAGGCTGTCTTCTCCATGGTACCTGGGAGTGGACAGCACATAGCAGACACTTGAGGACTGGAAAGTAGAGTTGCACTGAGTGTGGCTTCTGGCGTCAGACCACCTGGGTTTACCTTGGCCCCCCGCACATTGGCTGTGTGATCTTGGGTATGTTACATGGCCTCTCTGTGCCTTGGTTTCCTCTTCTGGAAAATGGGAAACAATAATAGTACCAACCTCACTGGATTGATTGAATCTCTGAGCCTCAGTTTCCTAGTCTGTAAAATGGACAAATTAAGGGACCCCCCCCCCCCAGCTCGCCACGCCATCATAGAGGCGTTTGGAGGACACAAGTGCTTGGCCCGGAGCCTAGCGCAGTGAGGGCTCTCACGATGCCTTGCTGGTTCTGGCCCCTGTGGGGGCGCCCTTGAGCCAGTTGTCTGGGTTCCCTGGGCACTAGGTCCTCCATGGTTGTGTGAGGGATGGACCAGGTGCATGCACGCACCAACCAGCATGGGGGATGTGTCCCTCTGGCCCACAGAATGGACAGTGAAGAACTCTGAATGAAGCAGAGTCATTCCTGACTCACTGTCCTTAGGATTATAGCGACAGAAGGACTCATCTCTGGGCTCCATACTTGTACCCTCAGGTCCCACCTTCGGGACACCTGCTGCTGCCCTGTCACGTGGGCGGACCCCGCCAGCCAGATGGCAGGAGCATGGGAAACCAAGCAGGGGCTTGGAGGGTTCAGTGGCTCTGATGTTAATACTTCCTGCTTCATTAGTTGGGACTGGGGCGTGAGACGCAGGGGCTACGCCAGGTGACCACAACCACGAGAATCTCCGTTCCCTCACCATGGACACTTGGCTGCACCAAATGTAAATCTGTGTCCCACCCATTCATGAATTCGGTCAGTAATTGTCAGGTGCCGCTGATGTGTCAGGCCCTGTCCTCGGTGCTGGGGGTACAGGGCAGACCAAGACGAGTTCCCTGCCCTCACGGAGCTCACATTCCAGTGTGAGAAACAGACGGTGAACAGATAACGCCATGCTAGAACCTCAGGTGTGCTCACTTCCACAGCCCACACGCACCAGAACTTCAGGTGGAGATGTGGCCAGGGGAGGGCGGGAGGGGCAGGAACAGGTGACATGGGGAGTGGTGCTTTCCTCATTGTACCGTTTGGAAATGCATGTCAGCTGGCATACAGTGGGTGCCAATTAAGTGATGGGCGGATACAGGGCAGGAGGGGGCACTTGTCGCCGGGCATGCGGGATGCCCGGGGGAGCTGTCCTTTCAGCACCAGCAGGTCAGCTCGTTGCTGTGCTCCTCGGCTGCAGACCTGAGCTGACAGATATGCAGGAGACACAGGACCTGAGACTTACCCAGAAGCCCCACTGCAGCAGCCGTGCAGAAACGCACTTCGGGTTCTTCTAGACACAGTCCACCCCTCCAGGTTTGTGCCAAGACCCCGAGTCGATCAGGGGAGAGGATGGAAGATCCTGCATCTTTGCTCACCATTCCCTAGCCGGACCAAAAGCTGCTTGGAGCAGGGGTGGGCTGGGGGCTGTTCAAACCCTCTGTGCTCCCTGAGGGGCCAGCACGATTGGCACGTGGTGGGCATGCCAGACCTGGCCACTGGGTGGGCACCCACAAGTTGTTTAGCTGGTTCCTTGATTCATTCAGAAACTTTGTTGAGAGCCAGGGGTTGGACTGTGAAAATGAATCATAGGCAGAGCTTGCCCTCCCCACTCCAGAAGCTCAAAATTTAGGGGAAGATTCTGTCTGCTAATGGCCCACGTGGGCAAATGCATAGCCAAGTTCCGGTAAACGAGCAGGAAACGTGTGTGTGGTTTCTGCTTGTGTGCCAGGGTGAGGAGGGGCTTGCGGGTGCGTTGGGGACTCTCTGTTACAAGTAACAGAAGCCTCAACTTGAACTGGCTTCAAGCAAAAAGTAAGATGGGGAGGGGAAGAGAGGGGCGGAGAAGAGGAGGGAGGAGGAGAGAGGAGGAGGAGGAGAGGAGGAAGGGCATGAGCAAAGGAAGAAAGGAGAAAAGTGTTGCTGGTGTTCAGTAATGAAGGGCCTGTGGGTTCAGGGGCAGCTGGGCCCAGGGTCTCGAGGAGGACGGGGCGTCTCTCTCCGTCCGGACTGCTCCCAGCCCTTGTGGGTGGACAGTTTCTTTTCCCCTGCAGGATCACCACAGTCCTGGAATTACATGCCCGTCCTCGGACCTCTCACCAGTGTCGCAGGCAACACCGTGCCAGGTCTATCACAACCCCTCCTTTGGAGCTTGGGGGATAGGCAGTCAGGCATGGCTTGGGGTGGGGGTGGGGTGCAGCTCTGCCTGAACCCCACGGAGTGAGAGGAGGGAAGTGGGGACCAGAAGCAGAACTGGGTGCTGTTACAAGATGGAGTGGGGGATAGATGCTGGACAGGCAAAAACCGGGACCCACCATGTGACAGGAGAAGCCGTGAGAGGCTGGGTCATTTGGGTGGGTCCTTCAGGATGAACAGGAGTTCTTTGCGGGGCTGGCAAGTGCCAGAGAGGGGAGATTCCTAGAGGAGGCTGAGGCCTTGGAGGGGGAAGTGCAGGGCCACGCAGAGAGAGTCAGTGAGGCTGCGGCTCAGATGGGGGTGGGGGTGGGGAGGATGCTGGCTCTGGGCACAAAGATTGTGGAGCTGGGGGCCCCACCCCCAGGATTTCTGGTTCAGAGGGTCTGGGTTCCTGTGAACTTTCTTGCCCATTAGCTTCCGGGGAGGCAGGGAGGATGGGGGTGGTCCCTGCTTTAGACATGTGGGCCCTCGTCATCCCAGTGGGAAGGGGGTGCTCCAGGAGCCACAGGAAGGGTGCGGGGCTGGGCCGGTACCCCCGGGTACACGCCTGCAGGGGGCGCCTTTCACGTGGAACGCCACGTGCGACCCGGCTGGGGCCTGTGCTCCCTCCTGTAGACCGCGCCAGGGTTCCTCAGCGCTGGCGCTGGGCCAGCCTCCGCTCTTCCCATCCCTTGCTCAGTTTCCCCTTCCTGTTCCTGGCTCTGTCTCTCCTGGGATTTTGATCTCGCAGCCATTCCAAGGTGGCACCAGCCCAAGGGCTGTGGTGCCTCCCACTCTGTTTCCCGAAAAGGGAGCCAAGATGCCGTCTGCCTTCCAGGAGCTGCGAATTCATGAATGGACACAAAGAGCTCCCCGGGGCGGGCTGGAGATGGGGCGCTCCGAGCGCTCGGCCAGCTCAGCGCTGGGCTGTCCTTGTCGCTATGGGACAGAGAGAGAGAGAGAGAAACCCGCTTTGTCTCCTGGACAAACCTCTTCTGTACTGGGGAGGGAGGGCTGCCTCCACCAGGCACTGGCCCAGCCCAGCACAGAAGAAGTGGCCACAGCAGCTGTCCCGGCCCTGGGCTCCTCTAGGAGAGGAGGCCTGCTTCTCTCTGGGGGCCCGACCCCGGCCAGGCCCAGGCCAGAAGGAGAGGGAGAAAGTGCAGAAGCTCTGAGACCCGCCCGGCTGCTCCGGGAGGAAGGGGAGCTCTCCAGGGATTGGTGAAAATCCTCTGGGTGCTGCTGTGTGCCGGGCACCCCTGTGTGGGTTTTTGAGCCATAGCATTTCATGGTACCTGCAGGCTAGGCAGGATTTTCTCCTTTTACACAGAAGGCAGGTGTAGCGCAGAGATGTTAAGTAATTTCCTGTAGGTCACACAGCAGCTAAGTGACCATGGAGGGATTTCCCACCCAGCCGTCCCTTGCTCCAAAACCCCTGCCCCTCCAGTTCAGGATGGGAATTCACCCTTCTGTCCTTGTCCCTGTGCCGCCATCTGGCTGCGGAACCCTCCCACCCCATCAAATGCGGTGGCTAAGTGGTCATCTAATAAGCAAAGGCTGGCCACAGCGTGGGGGTCCTGTTCTCTGGAGAGGGAGAAAGGCCCGCTGACCTTCGTTAGTGTAACCAGAGACAACCTGCTAGAAATGTCAACTCTTTTCGGAGAGATTTCCCACAAGCTTGCAGGTCGCCTATCTGACTGCCAGCTGTGTTTTCGGACATTCTAAATTTTATCTATGATTTCAGCTGTTGGAAACGACTGCATTGTCCCTCTGCTGGAGAATGGATAAACAGGCCATTACATGTGCACACAATGGAATATTCTAACAATAAAAAGGAAGGGACCGTTGACACAGCATGGGTGAATCTCACACGCAGCGTGTTGAGTGACAGAAGCCACACTCGGAAGGCCGCACAGAAAAAGAAGAGAAGGAAGATGGAAGGGTCGAGAATAATTGCCAAGACTGGTCATGTTACATTTAGGGAGGTCCATGTCCTTGTATAAAGCAAGTGTGTCTTCTATATGTTCTGAATAGACAATAAGAGAATCCCTGGGTGACATTCAAGGAAGTTTCTTTTCACCTAAGGAGACACTTGGACTTGATACAACACATTCTCTGTAGATTTTAAGAAAAGGCTCATCTAGCACTGCCATAGGACCCCGTGTGCTGTGTGACATTGTGGAGAGGGCAATGCCATAGGGAAGGAGAGCAGGGTGGCTGGGCTGGGCTGGGGAGAGGAACTGGGGACCGAAGGGCATGGATGCATTTTGGGGGGGAATGATGGACCTCTTATTTATCTTGATTGTGGTGATGGTTACATGACTCTACATTTGCAAAACTCATAAAGCTGCGTGGCAAAAAAAAAAAGAAATTTTACTGTGTATGTAATTTAAGAGGAAAATGCAAACATAAACAACGAACTCACTATCCTCTTATAATGCCTGCGTAGAGGTTTGTGAAGAAAGAAATTAGGCCACAAGGAGTTAAAGAGAAGTTCTTGGTCCTTGTGGGCTGTGGGAACTGGATTTCTTGGGCATGTGCCCCTGGCCCCGGGGCCCTGTCTGCAGGCCTCGCTCTCTCCCCGCCGCCTTTGTCTCTCCCGACATTCAATCGTTGCTACCGCTTGGGTGAGAGACAAGGCAAGTTTTGTAGAGCCCAGAAATAAATGAATTACTGCCCATCCTGCGTCTCCACGGCAACCGTGACATCACCCTGGAACCCATGTGGCTGGCACCGTGGGTGGCTTGTGGTGTTTGTTAAAGGGGCAGAAGGAGAGAGGGCTGTCAGGCTGTGCCTGGTAACAGTGGAGAGGGTTCCTGGTTGGGCTGGGCTCCCTCCTTGGAGAAAGGCGTTAGCTGTGTCCCCCACCTTGGAGAAAGGCATTAACTGTGTCCCCCACCTTGGAGAAAGGCGTTAGCTGTGTCCCCCACCTTGGAGAAAGGCGTTAGCTGTGTCCCCCACCTTGGAGAAAGGCGTTAGCTGTGTCCCCCACCTTGGAGAAAGGCGTTAGCTGTCCCAGCCCTGCTGAAGGGAGCATAGGTTGGCACAGACTCCATCCAGGGGTTTGGGGCAGAATCTATCAAAATTAACACTGTGCGTACCTGTGTTAGTGTCCCTAGGGCTGTGGTAACAAATGACCACACACCCTTAGCAGCTGAAAACCACAGAAATGGACTCTCTCCCAGTTCAGGAGGCCAGAAGTCCGAAATCCAGGGGTGGGCAGCATTGGTTCCAGGAGGCTCAGAGGGACAGTCTGCTTCAGCCCTTCTCCCAGCTTCTGGTGGCTGCCAACTACCCTTGTGTTCCTTGCCTTGTGGACACACCACTCCAAGATCTGCCTTCGTCATCACATGGCCCTCTTCCCTCTGTGTCTCCCCTCTTCTTATAAGGACCCCAGTCATACTGGCTTAGAGCCCACCCCCTCCAGCATGACCTCGTCTTCATGAATCACACCCGCAACAACTCTGTTTCCACATAAGGTCACATTCTCAGGCTCTGGGGTTCAGATTCCAACTCGGGAATTTTTGGAGGATACAGTCCAGCTTTAGTTGTCACTACATATTATTTAACAGGGCAGTCTCAGCCACCAACAGCTTCCTCCCGGACCACCCGTGAGGAAGGTGGGATGATGGGCTCCCGGGGAGGCTGTGCTTCCGTGAGGTCCCTCTTCCCCATGACCGCAAGCCCTGCACGGGTGCTCCGGCCCTGTGGGAGACGGAGCACTGACGTCTGTCCTTCCTCTGAACTCCGAGGGCACTGCCAGCCCCAGCGCATGGTAGGTGTTCCCAGAAGTTCCCTGAAAGGGTACTGAAGGTGCTCAGTGCATTTTCAGTCAGCTGTACTGGCATGGCACCCGCATACAGAAGGCGCTCAGTCGATGCTCTGTGCGATGTGCTAGCCCTGAACCCTTTGTTCTGAACCACGCACTTCTCGTTTTTGTGGGTCTTCACAGTAATAACTGGGATCTTGGGGGGAAACATGTTGGGTGTTTCAGTGGATGCTTCTTGGCGAAGTCCTAGGCGAACTGTCCGTTTAACCTGACTCTGAGCCTGTGTGATCCTGCCTGCTGGCCCGAGAGCCAGGTGTGTGCAGATCTCACCTGCTCCTTGCCCAGCTGGGCTGACCCTCCCAGCCTGGCTTACACACCCCTGCACAGAGCCCTGCCTACCACCTCTGCACTGTAGCTCCTCCATCAGTAGAACCAGCGTGGTGGTAGCTCCATGTGCTCGTGGAGCTCCAGTCCATAGACTCAAACGACAGAACAAAGGGGATGATCCCCCAAGACACCAAGGCATCAGGAATGTTCATCCTTAAGATAGTCGCCTGGCAGAAGTGAGTGCATGAGCTCGCCAGGGGTGTGCTCAGGAGTGCTCCCAAGCAGAGCTATCTGTGGTACCCCAAGCTGGGAGTCCCCTCAGAGACTGGGCGTGTGAATTGTGGGGCGCTCACCTGGGGGAATACCATACGGCAATGAAAACCACCAGTTGCTGCCTCTGACATGATGGGATCTCACAACAGTCACCCCAAGCCAAAGACGTGAGACACGGAAGGGTGTATGCTGTGTGGTCGCGTTGATGGAAGGTCAAGAACTTCTAATCTTCGATGACAACGTTAGAGGGCGGTTTCCCTGGGGGAAGGCACCCCCTGAGACGGGGCGTAAGGGCACTTTCCTGGGGTGGGGGAGGGGGGGCAGGAAATGAGCTCTGGCTCCTCCTGGGTGCTGATCACATCACATGTATCTGTGTAAAAATCCGTCAGGCTGCACCCTTGGGGAGCTCTACTGTGTGTCAGTGACGTGTAAAGAAAATAAAAAAATAGGAAACCAAGAGAATGCTGTGCCCCAATATTTAGCAAAATTCTGTAGCCATATTGGGGATTAGGCACAAAATACTGGATAGTCCAAAACAATGTAATGGGGGGATCCCTGTCTTCCCCGAGGTCTTCAGGCCTCCTGGGAATTCTGTGACCGAGTTTCTAGGAATTGTGCCTCTCTTTCAGGTTCATGAACCACCGCGTCCCCGCCCACAAGAGGTACCAGCCCACGGAGTACGAACACGCCGCCAACTGTGCCACCCACGCGGTGAGTGATCCCCGGGGGGCTGAGAGCTGAGGCCGTGGTGGAGGCAGCCTCTTCCGTCCCAGCACGATGTCCCCACCGGCCTGTCCCTCTCGTCTTCCGTGGCCCTCGGAAGAGTGAGTGGGGTCTCGGGGAGAAGCCCCTGTGCTCAACTGGACCGCGGCCCTGAGCCTCCCTCTCTGCTTGGGGGGGTCTCGGACTGCTCAGAGGAAGCGAAGGCTGAGCCAGGCGCAGGGGTGAGAGCGGCTCCTTGGAGGCTGGGGGGCGGGGGGCGTCTTCCTGTTTTTCCGCTCCGTCTTCCGGGGCTGCGTCCTCGGGCCTGGAGGCCCCTGGCCGCGTGTGGCTCTTGACACTGAAGCTGAAATCAGTTCACATGCAAAGCAATTAAGATGTCAAGTGCTCAGTAGCCGCAGGTGCCCAGAAGCTCCTGAACCGGACAGCGCGGGTTCGGGCCTTCCCACCGTGGCCGAGCTCGGCGGCGCCGCGGGGGCCTGGAGAGAGGGAGGGCGGTGCGCTCGGGGGGCGCAGGGGCCTCGCCGCCCGGGACCCCCGCCGGAGGCTGGTCCTGCATCACCGGCCCCCTCCTTGCGCCCAGCTTTGGATCATTCCCAGCATCCTCGGCAGCTCCAACCTCTACTTTCTGTCGGACGATGACTGGGAGACCATTTCCGCCTGGATCTACGGCCTCGGCCTCTGTGGGCTCTTCGTGGTGTCCACCGTGTTCCACACCGTCTCCTGGAAGAAGAGCCACCTCAGGTACCTGCTGCCCGGCCGGGGCGGGGCCGCCGCGGTACTGGGCCCGCAGCTAAGTCGTGAGCACTTCCTGGGCTAAGTACCAGGCCAGTCCTCAGAGCAGCCCCCTGCTACTTGCTGACAGCCTCCCCATTGGACAGCTGAGGGGACCGAGTCTAGAGAGGGGAAGGGGGTTGTTCAGGGTCCTAGTCCCTAAGTTGGGGCCTCTGGTCCCACAGCCTGGACCGGAACCACGATGCCGGAGCTCAGAGGGTCTTCTGGGGCCGTGTAGTTTAATAGTTTTTGCACTTTTTTTTTCTTTTTTTAGCCACAGATTTCTTTCATCATTTGAAATCTCCTGAAAAGCCCCATTTGTAAAATACAAATGTGGAGGACAGGAGAGGAGGATCCTCAATGGGACCCCCAGGGCATCTCCATTCAACCCATAGGGTGATAGAGCCTGGTTTGCAAACCCCTGCTCTGGTCACTTCAGACAGGGACACTGAGGCCTGAGCTCATGGCTGGATAGCGGCAGGTCAGCCTGGTCCCGGGCCCTCCCGAGCTGTGGGGAAGCGTGTGTCCCAGGGCCTGCGGGGCTGTAATGTCACCTTCTCTGCCCCAGGATGGTGGAGCACTGCCTGCACATGGTCGACCGCATGGTCATCTACTTCTTCATAGCGGCCTCCTACGCGCCCTGGTGAGTACGGTCCCAGGAAGAGGCTGGCTGTCCTCCTCCTCTCCGTTGAGCTGCTTTTCGTGTTTGGCTGGGTAATACGGTGACTTGGCACAGAGGAGTGGGGGTAGAAAGAGGCCCTCCATCCCTTCTCCTTCTGGAAGCAGCCAGCATGTCGGATCACCTGTGTCCTTCCAGAGTTATTTTGTGCACGAAAGGGCACATGTGTGTGCGTGTAGACATATACGTATGCGAATATCCATATACACGTGTGTATACACGCACATGTACTCATTTGCTCTTCTCCTCGGTGTTTGTGAGTGTATGTTTACACTTCTACTTTCCTCCTACGTTTAACGCAACAGGAAGGGTACCGTACCAGCTGTCCTGCGACTTGCTTCCATTCTCTTAGTGATGTAGCTGGGACATCTTTCCATGCCTGTGCACTGAAGATCTCCCCATTCTTTTTTTAATAGCAGTATAATATTCCCAGCCACCGGTGTTTATGGATGTGTGTGACACTGGGACACTCCATTCCTTTGCTATCATAAATAACACTGGTTTGAAAGCCCCTGCTCTGGTCACTTACAGACGAGGACCCTGAGGCCTGAGGGATCATGGCTGGATAGTGGTGGGTCAGTGAACACGCTTGTTTGTGTATAACTCGGCCTGTGTGTGTGGATCTGTTGACGAAATGGCTACAAGGTGGTATTTTCGGACAGAAACAGCAGCTTTGGATGGTCAAGCCAGATCTTTGTGGGATAAATTCTGAGACTTGCTGAGGCTTCTGGGTGGCAGGGGGTGAGCCTTAGTAATTTGGCTAACTGTGGCCAAGCCACTCTGTGCAGATTGTACCAGTTTAACCTCCCCCAGCAAGTCACTGAGGTCTTCTGAAAGTTCTGGAATAAAGGAACCCCAAGCTTTAGGTCACACGCTGACAGCCTGGGGTCTGGCACAGCCTCTGCGAGGGGAGAAGGACCATTCTGCTCACATCTGTTGGCTGTGTATTCCACGGCCGGGCGGCACTGGGGTTGGGACACTGAGGTTCTGTCGGTGGATGAGGCTGTATGGCAGGACAGTGACGGCACGGTGAGACAGGCCTGTGCACACTCAGCTGTGGGAGATCAGAGGAGCTCGGCCTCAGTGTGGGGGCCTGAGGAGGGCTGCCTGGAGGAGGCGTGCGGCTCTGAGAAGCTGCACGTTGGCCTCTGAGGTGTGGGGAGCCACACACAGGTTTGTTGTTCCATTTTTGCCTAGGGAATTTCTCTTTTTGCCTATCCTAAACGGGGCCTCTCATTCATTCTGTCAGCTAATAAACGGGTTTTGTTTGCACACATGAAAGCGATTGCTTTTGAAACACGTTGGGTGGAGGTGCACCGTTCCTGGAGAACGTGCGCCGTCATAGACGTACGTCTCAGTGACTTCTCACACCCTGTAGCCTGCACCCAATGGAGAAATAGAATTGCCCTTTGACCCCCATGTCCCTCCTCCAGTCACCATCCCCTGCGGGTGACCACAGCCCTGATGTCTATCTTCACATTATGGTTTGGCCTGACATTGAACTTCATAGTCATGGCATCACTGTTCCTTTGGATCTTCTTTCATGAAATGTTGTGTGTGGTGAGGCTCATGGAGTTGTGTTGCTGGTGTTGTCCGTCCTGTCTCCTCGGTGGACCATGTTCTGGGGCATATACCTCAGGTGACAGATGTCTGTGTGGGCTCCAGTTGTGAGGTGATCATGGACCCATGTCCTCCTGGTGTCTTTGTACAGCAGTTAGGGGTGGGTGGAGTTTGGAGCAGGATATGGACAGGGCTTGTTGTGGACTGGAGGACGGCCACCTTGGGAGCAGGGAGCGGGCAGGAGGCTGGTGCAAGGACCCAGGAGAGACCTGGTGGTGGTCTGGAGCTGGTAGCAGCCATGGAGGTCCAGAGGAGAGGGTGGACGGAGAAGATATTTACAGGAAACGGAGAGGACTGTGACTGACGGGAGGTGGGGGAGCGGGACGAGGCGGGTGGCAGGCTTCCTGGGGAGCGCTGGGAAGTCATCTGCCTGGAGGTGTCCTCAGCACGAGCCCAGCCTGGGCTTTGAGAGAGGATGGAAAACCCGTGTGCTTCAGGTTGGCAGACGCCCGGCGGGCAGGCATACAGAGACTTCTAGAATAAACAGAGGTCCTGGGTGAGGGGTGCAGCTTGAGTGGGTATGTGGGAGGCCATGGGAGTGAGCCAAGAGCAGGAGAGGAGCCGGAAGCCCCCAGAGGGGCCCACGCCCCCAGCCCCTCTGGGTGGCCCCGGGCTCTGGAGGCAGCACCACCGTGGTCAGCAGCCTGGTGACCTCAGGTTTCCTTGTGGATGTTGCCGAGAAGGGTCAAGCTACGCGTTGTGCTCACCTGCAGTAACTGTGACGGAGATTTCTAGAGCAGCCGCCTGACCTCTGTCCTGTCCTTTGCCTGGGTTTCCGTTCTCTGTGCCGCCCCCTGCTGGTGGCTGCGGGTACGGCGGCCTCACAGGGCGCCCAGCTGCAGACTGGCCAGTGCTGACGCCCGCTTGCGGCAAGGGCCATGACCGAGGGGTGCGATGCCCAGGCGGGGACGTGTGGCCAGGCTTGCGAACGCCTTGGGAGGAAGAGTCTGCAGAACTTGGGGGTTGACTGGATGTGGGGGTGAGAGAGAGTGGAGCTCGGTGGTGACCAGCATCCTGGTTGGACGCCTGGGTGCATGGTGCCAAGGAGACACAGGACAAGGGGTATAGAACGATGTTTCCTTGTATTGCTCTGGTTTCCCAGCTGTTTTCTAAAGGACCTGGAGGGTCCCAGGATGTGGAGCGTGTGGGGGCGTGGACGACTGACTCCCTGATCCTGGCCTCAGTCAGAAAAGCACCATTTTTTGTTGTTGTTCGTGTTTTTATGTATATTTGTGACAGACTGGACTTACGTATAAGCTTCCTGCCCGACAGCTTGGTGAGAGGGCATCGTGTGATTTAAAGGTTGGAAGGCACTGGTACTGCAGAAAGAAGAGATTGTGTACGTACAGGTGGCGTTGCTCTGGCTAGACCCTGGGTCATCGGACGTGTGCACGTCCAGGGTTGGCAGGTCCTGCCAGGCTGCCCTCCCAGCAGGCTTACCTCTCTCAGACTCCTGCGAGTTTCACGTGGCCTTCCCCTTCACACTGGGGCAAAAGCAGTTTAGCTCGTTTTCCTCTCATAATTGCTTATTGTGTCAGTATCTCTGTCTCTCCACGCGTCTTCTCACGAGAGCTCATGTCCCACCTGTGCAGCCCCAGGGGACAGGGCTTCCCTGGGGTCAGTTTCCTGGGACAAGCTGGCCACGGGGGGCTGGGTTCCAGTGGCCCTCTCAGGCTGTGCCCTTGGCTCTCTCCGCCAGGCTGAACCTCCGGGAGCTGGGCCCCTGGGCCTCCCACATGCGTTGGCTGGTCTGGATCATGGCCTCTGTCGGCACCGTCTATGTCTTCTTCTTCCATGAGCGGTGAGCCGGGGCTCGGGCTCAGGTGGGCGGGGTGCCCCTCAGTGCTGCAGCAGGGCCTCCTCCCTGCCCCTGGAGAGATGAGAGCCCAGGATGAGCCCAGAGGCGTGAGGGCCCAGCATTGCCTGGCGTCCCAGTGTTGAGGCCGTGGATGGCCAGCAGGTCCATAGCCCATACGGTCAGCCTAAAGAGTTTTCGAAGAGGGACTTGCGGGTTCCTAGGCCCACTGAACTGTGTCACATAGGCCATGTTAGCAGATACAGGGAGAGGCTCTGAGCCTGCTGACTGACAGGATGGGAATAACTAAGTGGGGAGAGAAACAGGGCTGTAGAAGCAAGTGGAAACGACAGACTCAGCAACCGGTGTCCGGTGATGGAGCCTCTCAGCTCCCTGGAGACTGGCTGCTTGGGCCCCGTGGGCAGAGGTGCTGGGATCGACCCGTCATGTCTGCCCTGGCCTTGGGCGTGGGGATGCCGTGCGCACGCTGTCGCCAGCATTTGCAGTCCTCAGATGTCATTTCCGGGATGTGGAAACCCAGTCTCGGAGAGGGAAAGACCTGCACGAGGCCACCCAACTCTGCCAGCACCTGCTGGGTAGCAGGGTGACAAGTGAGCCCAGTGGTACCCCCACCCTTCCGGTCAGGGTGTCTTCTGTCTGGAACGAGCAGCTGTCCTGAGGCCACGATGGCTTGTCTTCCTCAGGTACAAGCTTGTGGAGCTGCTGTGCTATGTCGTCATGGGCTTTTTCCCCGCCCTGGTCATCCTTTCGATGGTAAGTCCCACCCACCGGCGTGGGGCCTCATTTCCGGCTGGAGAGAACCCAGGCTGACCCTTGAGATTGTCAAGTCGAACCATCTCCTCTGGGAGAGGGGGAAACTGAGGCCCAGCGTGTCAGCATGACTCGCTGACAGAGGCAGTAGGATAGGCAGGTTAACCCTGAGGACCTTCCCTCTCTGAGCCTCAGTTGCCTCGTCTGTCAAATGGACACAGTAAACTCAGCCTGCCCACAGGCCAGAGAACAGTATTATTTTTAAATTATTATTATTGGCAGCTTTAAAATGTTATGTTTGCAAATCTAATAGGTTTTCTTTTCTTTTAATTTTATGGCTTTTACCTGAAGCATTATGATTAGGAAGGTCTTCCCTTTCCCAGATTTATATAAATATTTACCTGTATTGTCTCCTGTGTCTTTTTATGGTTTAACTTCTCAATTTTAACTCTTTACTCCCACTGTAGTTTCTCTTGTTTATGATGATTCCTCAGCAAATGATTAGCCAGTTATTTATCGACCCTTTAAAAATGCTCCTCTTATCATATGTTAAATTCGTGTGTGTGTGTGTGTGTGATTTCAATTCTGTCTCATTGATTGGTCTGTTTTTATGCTGGGACCAAACCATTTTACTTATTGTAGTGTTAATGGCATTTAATACTTGCTGGTGGAGTCTTGTTGCGTTAGCCTTTCCTGCTTAACATTTTCTCTACGATCTGCATTCAGTTTTACAGGTTACCTTTTGTCCCAAGTTCATGTTTATTTAAATGTGTATATTTATATTTGAGGTATATCTATTAAATTGCATACGATCCTCCAAATTACATGGACATATGTAAATCCATATATGTGCTTGTATATAGGAAATGTGCATTTAAATCCATACTCAGTGCAAACACTAAGTCCTGTCTGAAAATGTACGGAAGAGCAGCAGTCGCCCCATCCCCAGTACGACAGCCTGGCTGCAACCCCCATTCGTTGCTCGCTGTGTGTCTTTTCCGTTTCTTACTACACACGCGTCTGTGTGGGTCTGCAGACGTGTTGACTTGCTGGCTTTTCCTTTACCAACGCGAGATGACACTAACGTCCCATTCTGCAACATGCTTTTCTCACTTGACACGGTGTCGTGGGCATTTCCATGACTGTCACTTAGAGTAACACCTGCCTGGCGCCTAGGAAGTGCTCAGAAGCGTTAGGTGTTATTCATTTCATTATTGTGTAACTAACATCCCCGTCTGCCCCTCCTGAGGACTGAGCGGATGCCTCACAGTGCAGCTGCCCCAAAGCCCTCGGTGGCCCTCGGGGGGGCTGTCGGCTGAGCCCCGTCAGACCAGTGGATGACAAGGTTGCAGCATGGTGGGGCATAGAAGTAGGGTCACACAGGACGTGTCCTTTTGGGTCTGGCTTATTTCACTGAGCACAGTGTCCTCAAGGTCTATCCATGGCGTAGTGTGTACCCGAAGTTCCTTTTTAAAGCCGAAGCATGTCCCATCGTATGACATAACACAAGTAACGTTTTGTTTGTTCATTTGCCCGCCGACGGACCCTTGGGTTGCTCCCACCTTTGGCTGCTCTGACCAGCGCTGGTGTGACCCTGGGTGTGCCCGTGCTTGTCCGCGTCCGTGCTCCCACTTCCTTTGGGTACAGACCCAGATGTATCGCTTTTTAGAAAAGATAAAAGTCTATAAAATGTTCTTTGAGATTTTGATAGAAACACGTTACCTGTGAGGATTAATTTGGGGAGAACTGGCAGCGCTGCGGTGTTGAGATGCCCCACCCGGAGCTGGGCTGGGTCAGGCTGGGTCTTCTCATTTGGGGGTGGGGGGCATGGCCTGGTGCTTGTGACTTTATTGGCCACTCCTCTGATCTGTGCCTACCCTTGTCCTTGCTGACAGCCCAACACTGAGGGCCTCTGGGAGCTGGTCACCGGCGGGGCCTTCTACTGCCTGGGCACAGTGTTCTTCAAGAGTGACGGGAGGATCCCCTTTGCCCACGCCATCTGGCATCTCTTTGTGGCATTTGGTGCTGGTACCCACTACTATGCCATCTGGAGGTATCTCTATCTGCCCAGCACCCTGCAGGCCAAGGTGTCCAAATGAGGTGGCCCAGACTGCATGGACATTTGGGCTCTTGGAGCACAGCATCATGGGAAGTGGCTCTGCAAACACTGGCCCAGAGCACAGCGCCGAGGCCCGCCTGCCCTCCCACAGGTAGAGTTTTTGATGGGTCTGAGGTTACCTCTGGTGACAGCCAGACAGTCCCTTGGAGCCCAGGTGGAAAAGAAAGCATTTAGTCATTGTTACAGAGGAGAAATTAACCCTGTAATGTACTTCTATTCTAGACAAGTATTTCCTAATACAACGACATTAACATCTTCAGAAAAGGGAGTGGACATGGTCCTGGCAAAGTGGGGAATGCTGGGCCAACGCGTGCTTCTTACGGTCCTGAGAAACAAGCAAGGAAGTCTGGTGGGTTGTTTCCACCATGTGGCCAGGGGCTCCTTCTTTGCTACCAAAGTCCTGGCTGGGGAATGGTCCCTTGTTCAGGGAAAGTCACCCAGCTTGTAGATCGGGATGGTGGGGGTGCCTGATCATGGCAGACATCACCAGTCCACTGCAGCACTGTGCTCTGGGCAGCCACAGCCAATCGGATCCACACTCACGATGGCACCGCTTTGCCTCACCTGCCGGTGTACCCTGCAGTGGCAATGTGACGAGGCCACTTAAATGTCTCCATGTGAAGGAGCTTGTTTAGCTGGTCCCTTTTGGGGAAGCTCCTGGAGTGGGCATCACTGGGGCATTATAGAGGCCAGGGGCACACCCTGTTGTGGTCCTCAGCATAGAGGAGGGAGTGGTGGGGATGGGGGAGCTGTTTCTGGGCTGTCACTTCTCATGCTGAAAAATCCAGACCTTCTGACAGCCATGCATGAGAGGGGCAGGCAGGTCCTGGGAGCTTTCTTGCCTGCTCCAGACACAGGGCGTATGATGCCAGCATTCGGATTCTTGCTGGGTGCCGGGCAGTGGCCCTGAGGGGCTCTTCAGATTCACCCCAGAGGAGGGCTTCGCTCATTTGATAGCGACTTGGGCACAGTGTCTGTGACACCCTGACCTCTGGGGCCCCCAGTTGCCCAGGGCTGGGCCAGCCCTTCTGTCACAGACATTCTCTGGAGGAGGAGCCAGGCCCGGCTCCAAGGTCTGAGCTGGAATCACAGTCTCAGGATCAAGGATCCGTCTCAAGTCAGACAAATTTCAGTGTGTGACTCCCAGCCAGAGTCTGTAGGCAAAGGCGGGATGCCTTATACTTAGTTCTGGTACATTCCAGGGTATTTTAGGGTTTGGGCCTCTGAATCCTGGCTACCCAGCTGATGTTAAGTCACCAGACATGTCCTGCAGACAGGTGGGTCCTGAGCAGGCAGATGCAGGGGACGAGTTTGTCCTCTTGCCCGTGGGCACGCGTGCGTGTGTGCGCGTTTGTGTGTATGTGTGCACTGGCACCCCCAGTCCCCAGAAACTGCCCTCATTCCGTGCACCTGCCCTGCAGAGCTCATTGGGGTTGGAGAAGGCGGGAGGGGAAGCTGGGTAGGGCAGGCCGGGGAGGGGATGCTGCCTTGACTTCTGGTATGAGGCCTGAGGTTGGGGGATGTGGGTCCTGGGATGCTGTTTAGGAGACCTCCCAAAGCATGGCACTGTGTCCGGCTGAGATGAAAGTCCTGTCACCCAGGTGCTGGTGGGAGCCCTGTTCCAGGGCCAGTGATGAGCACTTGGGACGCTGACCTGGGACTTCCCCAGTGGCCCCACTGCACTCCTCGAGCCCCCTCCTCTGGGTGTGGGATCTTGCATTTCCCCCCAGACAGCTGCCCCTTATATCCCCACACCCTTTGACCCCCCCAACCCACTGGTGCTCATCCCTCAGTGCTCTGCTCAGGACCACTGCGGGTGTGGTGGGAGTGGGCGCGGCACTGGACATGGAGATCCGACTCCCTCTTCCTGTCTGTCCTGAGGCCATCATGTGCCAGGATGACTCAGCAAAGTGTTGTCATGCCCCAAGGAGCAGGGGGACAGTTGGCACCGCACACTGGTCTGTGTGACATTCTGGGCACTTCAGTGACTGCTCCCAGGTTAGGCAGGCAGGGGCGACGCAGGGAGGGTTGGGAGCTGGGGAGAGATGAAGGCAGGGGCAGGTGGGGCAGAGGCCCACTCAGCCGGCGTATGCCCAGCATCGTGCCAACCCCCATGTGGGTGGGCAGGCCTGGAGGTGACAACTGGCTCAGCAGTCCACTGGTGATCGTCTGGGCAAGCCAGGGCCAGCGTGCCTGCTGGGAGGCCTTTGCCAGCTGCCGGGATCTCCCTGCAAGGCCCGGAGCAGAGCTCACCCTGGCCCGTCCTGAGGGCCAGAGCCTGTCAGCCAGGGAGGGACTTAAATCCACACCATGGACCAGAGTTGCCATCCTGTCTTGGTTGGAAATTGCATGTAAGTGGGGAGCAAGGCTGCCCTCCTCTCCATCAGCCTGGGGCTCAGGCCTGGGAAAACTCCTAGGACAGCGTGGGTGGGGCGAGGGCAAGGTGGGCGCAGAGATGAGATTGGAAGTAGACTAACACCACCTTGGCTGTGGGTGGGGTCGGCACAGTGAGAGGCCACTGTCTTCCGTGCCCGTCTGCAAAGCTGAGTGTCTGTGTCTCTGCCCGAGCCCTGGCACTTGTTCTCAGGCCTCTGTTGGGACACGGGGGGCGTCCCCACACTGACTTCATGCACCCAGGTGCTAAGAGGGCAGGAGGAGGGGGAAGTGCTGGGAGATGGGTCTAGTAACGTAATCAAAAAAGGCACTTGTCAAATATGCCACCAGGCAGTGGGTCCCTGGATGCCCAGACTCTCCCAGAGATGGGGCCAGGGGTCAATTGTATCACCTTGAGTGACCAGCCCAGTGTTGGCAGGCAGGATGGCAGCCATGACTGGGTGGCACGGAGAGCATGAGGCAAGTCTCACCTAACTTCTTCATGTGGCCTGAAGAAAATGCGTGAGATTTGGGAGCAGAGTTACGACTGTCCTTTGAAAGCCACGGCCATTGGTACTAGGTGCTTAGGGCCTGTTGATTGGAAGGGGTCAGCATGGTGCCACCCCTTGAGTGCCTGAGTGCCCTAAAGCCATATGGGGACAGTTTAGGAGAAAGACATTCACAGCTTCCAAGGATCTGTTTGCTCAGAACCCTGACCCCACGGAGGGAGTGCAAGGCCAGATTTGTGAGTCTTTTGTCCTGGTGATGGCCCCATGTTCTGGGGGCCTTGGGGCAGGATGGGCATACTGGCTGCCGTTTGGGTGGGTGGCATCAGTTCAGGCAGGGCTGGGAGGGTGGGCGGCAGAGAATGGAGCGGACCCAGCTGTGGGAGGGCTGCTGCGCCTGGGGGAGCAATGCCGGACTTCAGGCTCTGACTGTGCTGAGCGAATGGGTAAGACCCACGGCTGGGTCATACCAGGGACCTGCGCACCCCTGAGTGCCCGCTGCTTATGAAGGCCTGTCCCTGGGGGGAATCGGGCTGGGTTTGTCTTTCACACTCACTTTTATAGACCTGTCATGTCTGCAGTGCTTGAGAGTGGCATTTGTGGCATGCATTTTAAAAAGTGTCCTGCTGGTATTGGACCCTTTCTGTGTTTGTAAAACTGCTATTTTGTATTAACACAGTATTTGATAAACATTTGTATTAAGAATAATCCTGCCGGTAAATGTTACTGTCTCCAGTGGAGTTAGGGAGAACTTAAATAAAAATGCAAGATGCCTCACTCTTGTGCAGTTGTCTTTTTAAAAATCACACTTGGCAGTTCTTTTTTATAAAAGCAATCTCTGCTCATTGTAGAAAACCTAGAATATTTAGAAAAGCACGAAGTAAATGAAAAACTCTGTCATCGCTCTCTCTTGTTGTATAACCCATTATCCCAAAACACAGGGGTGCAGAACAGTGATAATCATCAGCATCTCACGCAGGTCAGGAATTCAGTCTGGGCCGAGGCTGGCAGCTGGCCCCGACCCTCACTGGGGAGGTTGGGCAAACACCCTGTGTTAAAATGCAGATTTTAATTCTTGTTCAGGTATGGGAAGGCCTGCAGATCAGGAGATGATCACCTTTGACAGGATAGTTTGTTAGTCCCTGCTCCCAAGAGGATGGGGTGAGGGATGTCACACAGGGCCACTCGGGGAAGCTTCAGGCCATCAGGAGGCAGAGTGATCCCAGTGAAAATAGGGACAAGAGCCTTTCCTGTGGTTTCTGCAGTAAAGAATGGGTTAGGTGGGGTGAGTGGGTTTAGGACTACCTGGCTCCAGATTGGTTGGTTTGCTTATGAAAGGTGAGCCCACAGGTAAACTGTTCACTCTCTGTAGGGACTGGCTGACCCTGGGAGGGGCAGTCTCTCTGTGCTCAGTAAGGCTCCAGATGACAGAACATCAGAAGGAAAGACAAAGACGAGCTTAATACACACCCACAGGTGACTTCCCCATGTGGCCTGGGCTTCCTTACAACGTGGTGGCTGGGTTTCAAGAGGAAGAGAGAACCCTGCAGGAGATGGGGGACTTATGCGTCATCACCTCTGCCATGTCTGATGTTCAACACAGCTAACAAGGTCCTCCCAAGGTCAAGGAGAAGGAATGTCCCCCTCCATGTCCCCACTTGATGGAGGAGAGACCAAGTGACAGTGTCAGAAGAGCATGTGGGATGGGATATGTATTGAGGTGGATATTTTTGGAAATTGTAATCTGCCAAGAACTCCATCACCCAGAAATAATCGCAGTTCCTATTGCTTACCCACCCCGCCTACATCTTTCCGAATGTGATTTTACAAAAGAAAGGAATCTGCTATTAATGCCATTTAGTAACCTGGGACAGGCCACTGGGTTCAATCAGGGGCTCTCACACATTTCTTTCCTTTCGAACTAGAAAGAAGATCTTCAGCTAGACTAAACTCTTTCACCCCAAATTTGAAAAATGGCCAAATTTGAATTGTTCCCAATTCTATTCCTTAAAAGAGTTAATCCATAGTATTTTCTCAGTCTTATTTTTCTCACACATACATCATAAACCAAATGGAACCATCTAACAAGTGCTCACAGGCAGCAAATCAATTAACAAATAAAAAAATCAGTAGTAACGGAAATGTCAGACCCAACCGAGCCTATTTGGTCCCTCAACGCCGTGTTTTCCTGAGGTCATGTGCTCATGGTTGTCGTTTTATGTTGTGACCATATCGGATGGTTGTATTTTTGGCCAATGAAATTGTGCCTAACTCTTACATGGGTTGAAATACAACTTTTTCAACATGTTCCCAGGCCTGAGGGCATGAGAATTTCCACAGACTTCACCACACAAATAGTTCCATGGCACCGGGCCAGGTGATTTACGTCCTATGCAGCCTCACGTTTCCGACAGTGCAGTAAATGTGTTCAAGTTTCTTTAGAACAGACACTCAAGAGTAAAGTCATTTCACGTAATCTATTTTAACGGCTTTGGAACCTTTGTTTGTTAGTTTCAATTGGACCTTCCACTACCCTGGCTTCGTTTCCTGGCTACCTGCTAAAGACACCGAATCAGTATTGTCCAGTTAAACGCCTCCCCTGAGTGCCAGCTCCCTAGAACCCGTTGCCTACTGGATGTCTACAGCAGAATATAAACGTCAGACTGAATACTATCAAATGTCATCACTATCGGCCTGCTGGTCTTGCTCTGGTACTCCACCCACTACCAGTGCCAGCAGGTACTAAATTATTGACTGGAAGTTGCTCAGTATACAGTATAGGAAGAAATATATCAATTGCTGTTTTTGGCTGATGAGTCTACATGGAGTGACCAAACCCAAAGCCCTGTTATTGGTAGGTGGTTGGTGCTGAGTTCATCCAGAATGGAAGTGAGGACTGAATCGTTTTGCCAGCCCCTTGCTAGTAGATGTAACAATCTCTGGAAGAAAGACTGGGATCTAAAGCTGTCCCTGTGCCTGCCACCCCCTGCCCTTCCTCTCTTCTGGTCCCCAAGAGCCCTGTCTCTCTGCCCTTGGACCAGCCATTCCCTGGGAACCCACACTTTCACCTAGGAGATGCTTTGCTTTGGGCTCATTTGGGCTTTTCCATGATGGGAGTCTCAGGGCTCTGTCACCCTCTGGTGGCCACAGACGGCAGCTCAACACCCCATTTTTGTCCCATGATTTGCAAAGAGATTCAACGGTGAAGTTCAAAAACTTCTTTTGCTCACCTGCCTATAGACTAGGTGCTGGGTACAAAGATGAATACAGTTCTTGGCGTTGAGAAGCTTCCAGTTGAGGGAGAGGGTGAGAGAGGAGATTGGGTGGAAATCTATTCCTTTCTTTGTTTATTCATTGAACAAACATTTACTGAGCACCTACTGGGCACCAAGCACAGCAGCAAAAAAGCCAGACGAGGTGCCTGCTTTTGTCAAAGACAAATCCTAGTGTGTGTGAAATACACAAACACACAAAAAGCTAACTAAATAAAACAGGTGATGAGAGACAATGACCATGGGCAAATCATCAGGAGACAGTAGTGGAGCATTTTAATGGGAGGAAAGTGTCAGCATGCAGACATGACAGGGATTTTATAATTTAGCTCCACAATTTACATGGCCATTTGGGCAACATCTTATTGGTTACTCAGGTCGGCCCTATTTAACATGGGAGGGGACCCTACAGATGCATGAAAACCAAAAGGTGTGGGTCATGGGCACCACCTTGCAGGCTGGCTACCATGTAAGGAACACCTGATCTGAGCCTTAAAGAATGAGTAGAAACTGGCCAGGAGATGAAATTGGTGTGGTGGGCTGAGCTGTGTCCCCCTAAAATTCATATGTCAGCGTCCTAACCCCCAGGACCTCAGAATGTGACTGTATGTGGAGATAGGGCCTTTAAAGAGAGGATTAAGTTAAACTGAGGTCATTAAGGTGGCCTCTAACCAATATAACTGGTGTCCTTATAAGAAGAAATTAGGATACAGCCATGCAGAGGGGCGACTATGTGGGGACACAGGGAGAAGACGTACCTCTACAAGACAAGAAGAAAGGTTTCAAAAGAAACCAAATCTGCTCGCACCGTGCTCTCGAACTTCTAGCCTCCAGGACTGTGAAACAATGAATTCCTGTTGTTTAAACTGCCCAGTCTGTGGTATTTTGTTACGGCAGGCTGAGCAGGCTAATACAGTTGGGAAAGGAGTTTCAGGCCAAGGGAAGGCCTGAGCAAAGATGTAGAGGTGTGAAACAGTGTGGTAATCCCAAACAGTTGGCATTACTATTGTAGATCCTTTACTTATTCTGTAAAGGGCCAAACAGTAAACATTTTAAGCTTTTTGGGCTGTCCAGTCTCTGTTGAGTGAAAAAAGTTCTAGACAATGTGTAAACAAATGGACACAGTTGTGCTCCAATAAAACTTCATTTATAAAAATAGTAGGTCAGATTTGGCCCATAGGCTGTAGTTTCCTAACACCCTGCTCAAGAGGGGCGTGGGAAGGGGTGGGAAATATCTTACAAGAAAAACCCTGGCCTAAACCCAGGCCCTCCTGGCCCTGATATTTACCTCTTCAGGGTCAGGGTGAGGAGAGGTTGTGTATGGCTATGGAGAACCCTGTAAAGGTCTGTGTGTATGTGGGGAGTCCTATAAAGGGAATTATTTAATCACATAGTCCCGGGCTCAGTTTGGGGCTCTACCTCTAGCTATCTGACCTCATTAAGCCTCTATATTTCCTCATGTGAAAAGTTAAGAGTAACAACATCTCCCTCATAAGAGTTTGTGTGAGCTGTAAGTGAGATGACTTCGGTAGGGTCCCTTGCATAGGGTCTGGCATATAGTAAGTGATCAAGAAATCTTTCTACTTTCTGTTAGCAAACATGGGGTTCACACTACAAGAGCTGTCAGCCAACAGATTCACTCCCAGAGTCAGAATTCTGCATCTTTATATCTAAGGCCATGTGACTCCCACAGGTCTAGATGTGAGTAGTGTGTTACAAAGGGACCTGTCTGTGAGATGCCTTTCTCCAAAGTGAAACTCCATCCTGAGGTCTGGTGCCAAAGTGCACTCTAAGTACACGAGCTTCTTTTAAAACATATTATCCAAGGAAGGTGGTTGGCCAGAGCTCTAGAGCTGACCTGGCCTGGTTTTGCATCGTTTTAAGCAGAAGAGTGCCATGATCTGATACGTCACTTAAAACTCTGGCTGCTGGGTGGGAGACAGATTGTAGAGGAGACGAAACCCGCCATCCACGTGCCCTCTCTGTGTCTCAGAGGTTCTTATATCTGGCCACCCACTTCCGGTAAGCACTTGCCTGAGCCTGCTCCCTTCTTTCCTTGGCCCTGTCCACTGCAGGACCAATAAGTGGGGTCAAAACACAGCCTACTTGTTCCCTAGAGCTTGAGGCCAGCACTAGGCACGCGAGTTTAGCACTAGCCCTGTGCCTCCTGCCAAGGCCCTGTTCCTGGAGCAGCAGAAGCGGGTGTGCTGCAGAGCCCCGCCTTTCTGCAAGCAGCCCCGCCCCAGCCTTGGAGACCCCGCCCCCGCAGTTGAGGCCACACCCACACTTATTAATTGGCCGGCAGGGGGCGCTGCTGCCCTGCCCAACCCATCACCAGCTCCGCCTTTTCACTTGAGGTCCCGCCCTCCTCAAGGTCTGGGCCCTGTCCATTGGGCGGCCTGCAGGAAGAGCCAGCGCCCTGCCCTCCTCTTCTCACCGCTTGCTCCGCCCTCCAAGAGGCCCCGCCCCACAAAGCCCCGCCCCTTGAGGTCCCGCCCCATCCGTTGGGCGGCCGGCAGGAGGCGCCGCACAGCACCGCGCAGGGCGTGCGGGTCGCGGACACGGGTTCAGGCTAACGGCGGCGAGTGTGGGAGCCGCGTACGACGGACGGACGCGGCGGAGGCGGTAGCGGCGGGCTGGGCGGAGGTGAGTGCAGGGTGCGCAAGGAGAGGCGGCAGAGGTGGGGGCTGCTCGGCGGTGGCGGGGCTCGGGGCGCGGAGGCCGGGCCGGGAGGCCGCGGGGCGCGCGCTCCGGCAGCGGGGCCCTCACCGGGTATCTCCCAGGCTGCCCAGGCCAGGTTTTTCTGGTTGCCATGGAAACCGGCCGGCTCTTGGGACTCCGGCACAGCTCTGGGGGGCGGGACCCGAAAGCTGGCCACACGGGCTAAGGCAGCCCAGCCTTTGCGTTCCAGGGTGTTGACTGCGGCCACCGACCCCCGCGACTCTTGGCCCTCGGACCTCTAACCCAGAGGATCCCCGGGCCTTAGTCTTCCTGGTGGTTGGTCCCCTTGGAGGGGGTCTGGCAGTGTGCGCGCCGTGGGGGAGCAGTGTGCAGGGGTCCACACCCTTCCTCTGGGGTCGGAGTGACATCCCCCATCCCTCCCACAGCCCCTCCAGGTTTTCCTGTTCACACAGCAACTCACTCCCCACTCATGCCCGCTGAAAGCATTGTCTCCCAGCTATTTCTATATCACTTCCAGCCCCCCCGACAAATACCGCATCTAAGAAAACAGATGCTGAGCTGGAGCTCCTGGGGGCTCCGTGGAAGAACTGGCTTCTCTCCCATGAAGGAGCCCATTGGTGGGGTCCGTTGGACCTGGAGACCCACTGGTTCAGGCCCCAGCACCCTGCTAAGTGTTTGGTTAATCTGAATTGCTGAAAAGAATTTTCCAAGTCGCCAGTGATTACAGGTATCTCCGGTTAGCACGGGCTACCTCTTGTGCATTCCAGAGAGGAGCCAGTCCTTCATTTCATTGGCGGAGGAAGTCAGTCCCCTCTCAAGGAGCTGGCATGTCAGAATTAAATCTGATTAAATAATTTTGTATTTAAAAGCATCGCTCTGGCTGAAGCTGTCAAGATAGGATTTATGGATAGTGGGAATCAAGTCTGCTCTCTTCCTTTCCTGTCCTGGTGGAAACTCTAATGGGTTCCACATTGCAGTGCTGGAATGGCCACGTCCTCCACCCATTTCGTCAGCCTCGCACTGACCTCGCTCACTGCACTCGCTGCTGTGACTTGAGCTTGTTTTCATCAGAACTTGGACTCATCCCTGAGAACAAGAGAAAAACATTCCCTAAGCGAAGCAACAGCCAGTGTCCTACACCCTCGGGACCATGTTCCCCCAAATGTTTGTGTGAAAGAGGACAGGACTGGGCAGAAGGGGAAAAGGCAGGCCATGCCACCCCCAAACCAGCTCTGGGGACCCAGGCGTCGCCCACTCTGTAGAGTATTCCCGCACTCTTGCCCTTTCTCAAGAGTGAGTCCGTCCAGTTTTGACAAACAGTTTTGACTGCATTCGGTGATTGTGAAGGGAGGTGACGAGTGAACAAGTGACCGTCAGTGGTTACTCTCTGAAAACGGTCACAGAGAGAATGGCCATAAGGAGAAGAAAGCTTCCTGATAAAACAGACCAGGGCCTGTGTTTCCTGGGACTTAAGGAGTCACTGAGAAGGCGCCAGTCCCGCCTCGCCCTGCCCTCCTGTCGGGATGTCGCTAACTGCCTCAGAATACAGCGCAAGGGACTCCTGACAAGGTGGGAGGGGCGCTGACCGCCAGGGCCCTCGGACGGGGCTGCCAGTTGTGTGTTTGTAATTTTCTGATCCCAGTTTATTAAAGCAGAGTTGTATAAGTGTCAGACCTTACAGACGCTGCATCCCCCCCAGGTGCCCAATGGCAGTTCACTGCCTCCTTGTATCTGGGGCACTTCAGGCTCCTGTGTTTGCTTCACGGGGTTTTTCCGCGACACGGCTTTTCTGCTTAGACGCAGAGTCCGCGGTTTAGATTGGCATTCAGACATCTGCTCGAAAGGCAGAGGCTTCTGAGCCACAAGCTGCCTGGTTGAGGCTGGGTTGGGACCCTGGGGCTCTGCTTGGAGGAGGCCCGGTAGGAGGAGTGTTTGTGGAGGGCTCAGGCCTGCTGAGCGAAGGCCGTCCCGGGAGGCACGTGCTGGCAGGGTCAGGGGCAGGCTGTGTGCCTCTCAGGTGCCTCGGGTTGGAACTGGCCATGGTGTGAAGCCGCCGGCGTGGTGTGCGCAGCCGTGTGCATGCTCTCTGAAATGCTTCGCTGTAAATGACATCCAGGCCTTTCTGTCAAAGGCCCACGAGGGGGAAGCCATAGCCAGCTCAGGCCTCCCTAGGATGTGACAAGGACACTTGTCACATATACCTGGGAGGAGAAACGAAACCTTTGACGTAATTACTCCTTCACAGCTTGAGTCACTTGAGGCCAAAGAGAGCCTTGTCCTGCTCAGGACACTTCAAGTCTTTGGAAAGTTGGTCACAGTAAAGGCTTTGCGGTGTGGTCAGGAGTGAGCAGCAGGCTGTCAGAACCGGGGGTGGTGGTGAGGACACCCCCACCAAGGTCTGTGTTCGGAACCCAGTCTGTCGTGCGTGAAGCCGTCAGAAGCACTGTGAAGAGTTCAGGGTCCTCTGGCAGACGGGGGCTGTTCTAGAGGCTGTGAGTGGTGGGTCTGCTCCGCAGGCTTCAGCCTGCCAGCCCTGGAGAGCATGAGGACACGAGGAAACAGGGTCACAGCCCAGGCAGGCAGCTGGGAGGAAACGCAGGTCACAGTGTGGGTGCGGGGGGCCGGCCAGTGTCACTGTTGGGGGCCTTGGGCCAGTCTGGGCTGCTTTTTTCTGGGGGCTCTCTGGTCGTCTTCTCCTGCCTTCCAAGACCTTTAACTCCCCAAAAGCCATTTTCTGTATCCATAGAGTCACAAGTAAGTTGTCACAGTGGCAGGTCCTCACTGGGACCTGGGCACAGAGGCTTCTAGAAAATGAACTTTTCTCCTTTTGGTCTGTCTGCTTTTGTCTCTGTGGAGGACACGAGCATAGAAGTGGGGTGTCTTAGGCGATGTGTCCAGTTTTTAGCCCTCTGTTGACTTGGGGTAGAGCTTTGGGGGCTCAGAAGCAGAGCCATCTTCCCTGGTCTGGGAAGGGGGGCTGATAAACTCTCTGCTTAGAATCTGGGCCCTCGGAGCACAAGCATGGGAATTGTGGGGCACACCGAAGCGTTCAGGAGTTCTTCCCTGACTTCCCCCAAAGATGCCACCTGTGGCCTGCACAGGGCCCGATAGCAGGCAGGTTGCAGTGGGCAGAATGTGTGCGTTCCAGTCATGCTTCCCCGGTCCTGGAAGAACCCTGTGTGTCCTGTGGGCACGTGAACATTCTCGCGCTGCCGTCCCAGGGCCGCGGCTCCTCCAGGCCCAGAGCGGCGATCGAGGAGCAGTGTGCCGGCGGGTTCGCGTTTGGAATGTCTGATTGCTTTTGCACTGTTCGTGGGGCTGCAGCTTTGCCTGCTTGCCTCGCGTTCCACTGGTGTCTGCAGTGACCTTTCCACGTCACAGGCTGGGGTGCAGGAGCGGTTGGGGTCAGGGAGATTGGCACTTCTCCTCTCTGTTGTGTCTGACTTCTGTGGGTGCGATGTGCTTGGTGCTGGGCTGCCTAGTCTGCCCTGCTGAGGTTCCACCCCGCGCGTGCAGCCTGTGCCCACACGGCCGCTCTGCTCCTGGCTGCCCACCGTAGACTGCGTGTGCCTGGCACGTCCCAGAAGTCGGAACCCTGCGGCAGGGCATCTTACCTTTCAGTGACCTCATTGGGCTTCCTAGTGGTGGCCTTCCTTGACAGGCATCGCAGCCCATTTACACCTGTTTCGTCCCTGTGGTCCCCACCGGTGTCAGCCTGATCCTTGCCCAGGTGCTCTGTGGGGACTTGGCCGAGGGTGGCATGCCTGCTGCTTGGGTTGGGTGGCCCTGGAAGTCCATTAAAATTCACGTGAGCCTCACGTGCCCCTGCTGCTCCCGAGGTCGATGCTGACCCTGCTTCTGTCTCCTCCCAGGACACGGCCTCTTCCCCGCCGCTGGCTGAGCTGGCAGTCCTCGCCCATGAAGACCGGCCCACCATGTTTTATGGGACCCACTTCATCATGTCTCCGCCCACCAAGAGCAAGCTGAAGCGGCAGAGCCAGCTGCTGTCCAGCGTGCTGTCCCGGACGCTGAGCCACAAGTACCGCGACCTGGACACCACCTTCGCCAGCCTGGGCACCAGCGATGACCCCGCAGAGCTCTCCACACAGCTCTCAGCCCCCGGGGTCCTGAAGGTGTTCGGGGACAGCGTCTGCACGGGCACCCACTATAAGAGTGTCTTGGCCACCGGCTCATCCAGCGCCCGGGAGCTGGTGAAAGAGGCGCTGGAGCGCTATGCCCTGAGCCCCGAGCGTGCCAGCCACTATGTGCTGTGCGACGTGGTGGGCCAGGCCGGCGCCTCCGGGCAGCAGTGGCAGGCCCAGTGCTTTCGGGTGTTTGGGGACAATGAGAAGCCCCTCTTGATTCAGGAATTTTGGAAACCCCGAGAAGGCTTGTCCCGGAGGTTTGAGCTGAGAAAGAGGTCAGACGTGGAAGAGCTGGCAGCCAAGGACGTGGACACTGTGACAGCGGGTGAGCACAGGGGACCGAGGAGGGGCAGGGTCTGGTCCCCAGGGGACACACAGACAGAGAGGCAGGGCTGTGCGGGGTTGGGGGGCGCAAGTTGGATGGTGTGCTTGCTCTGGAGGACAATCAGCCTCTGTCACGTGTTCGAGGACTTCTCTTAAGTTTGCTGTGGCTGTCTTGCTGCGGCTGGTCTGTACTGCAGGACACTGCTGTGCTGCTCTTTGTGGCTCCTGGTGTCGTTGTGCAGAATGCCCCAGCAGGCCCCACCTTTTGTGTAAGGACTGCTGTCCACATGTCTGGCAGTTGTGTCCTTAGCTGCAGGGAGCACTGTGTCCAGTGCAGGTGGGTCCCATGGGTGAGTCTCAGCGGCAATCCAATGCAAAGATGAAGGGCCGCTGGGTCCCCAGGGGTGCAGGGTGCGTCTGGGTGCGTGCAGGTCCGAGGGTTCTGGGCTGGGGGAGGAGGCCCGGCCTGGATAGCTGTGGTCCATCTGAGGTGTGCCGGAGCAGCGGGCAGCTCCGAGCCCCTGCCCCAGGGCCGGAGGGCGCCGTGGGTGGAGGACCCTGCTCTGCTGTCTGGCTTTTAGTCACTTGGTGGAAAGAATCAAATATCTTAATAGGTAAGTAAAACAAAAGGTGTTTTTCGAATGTCAAAAGACTCTTAAATGTATCTCAGGTCATATTTGACTTTTTCTTAGTTTCCTGTAGAAAATGGTGACTTTACGTGAGCAAGTGAACTTGTCTTTTGTGGTCCAGATTGGAAGATTGTTTAATGGCCTCAGGGGAGACCTGTCACTCAGTTTTGTGATAGGCTAGGGTGGGGAAGGGGACTTTGGGCTCTTGGGGGTGAGTTGTGTACGTCCCTGAGGCCTTGTCCTCTACTTCTGTCTCCAGTGTGAGTGTGGAGCCCACTGGGCACCTTTGGGTGCGGGGGGCAATGGAGCTCCCAGGGGGCCTATCGGCCTGAGCAGGACCTCCATGTCTCACGTGACAGTGGTGCCACGGTTGGCATTGGGTAGCAGCAGCTCTGCGTTACATTAGGCAAATTGCTTCACCGCTTTGGGCCTCAATTTCTGGATCTGGAGAGTGGGGGCATGACTCTTCCAGTCCTGGGGGTTCACGAAGTAACATCTGCATGGCACTTAACGCAGAGCTGGCCCGGCACCCAGGAAACCCCAGCTGCGTGGTGGTATTATCACAACAAACACTTCCTGCCCGTGGTGAGCAGTTCAGGTGTGCCCAGGACGGGGTGGGGGGCATCCCCTGACACGGAGCAGGATTGGATCACCGACATGGTTCGGGTCGGTACACGGGATTGTGAAAAGCAGGCCTACGTGTTGTGAGGTCATTGCTGATTCTGAATCCCCTGAGTCCCCCATGCCATGGGACCCATCTTCTGAGCTCTGGTGTCTCGTCCTGACCCTCCTGAGTGCCTAGGGGACTCTGGGCCCTTCTCCTCCACATTCTAGGGGAGCCCGAAGCCAGGCCGCCAGGCCAGCCTGTTGGGGGCCCGAGGTATGGTCAGAGGCCTGTGTGCAGCTCAAGGCCATTGTCTTGCTGAGTGGAAGCAAAGAGCACATGGACATGGGCCGGGGCCAGTCCTGCCTGTCCCGAAGGTCACTGGGCCTGCCTGTCCTTGGAAAGCCTGCTCTGTGTCACACAGGTGACTCCTGGAGCTGGGCCATGGGGCTGGATGGCACCTATGGGCAGTGAGCCTTTGTCTCTGTCCCCCACCCCTCTTACACCTGTTCCTTACAGTGGTCAAGGCCTGAGAGGGCCCATCGCGCGCAGCCTATTGAGCTTGGTGGTGGTTTTGCAAAACCTTTTGAATAAAGAGTCGATTGAACGGGCCGGTCTCACTGACACACTTCTCGGGAGGGAACTGGGTTAAGTTACCTGCCTGGAGCAGGCCTCCGCGCCCCAGAGAGCCGGCCTTCCCCGCTGGCCTTCCGCTCTGGGTGTGGTCTGGAGCACTCTTTGCCTCCTGGCCTTGCTGTCTCCCTCACTGGCGACAGTAAAGACAATGTGGTGGTCAAGACAGCGCCCAAGGACAGGCACATTTGCTTCTACCATTAGAAACGTGACAGGGCCAGCCCAGGACAGCCGGAGCGGGACCCAGTCATAGCCTTTGAGTTAGCATCTAGGTTGGGTGATTGTGATGGTGTGTGGGAGCGTGGACACAGTGGTGTGTGCACACGTGCACTCGCTCTGGACGCCCCCCGTGCAGAGACCCTGTGGCCGCCTCCATGGGGCTGCAGCTGGCCTCCCGCACCGCCCTTTACTACACTTCTGAGATTTTCTCATCCTCCCCCAGCGGTATAGAGCCCGAGGGAGCTGAGCCATGACCCGCCCCCGCTTCCTGAGACCTGCTTGGTGACAGATAGAGTGGCTCAGAGTTGCCCCCGCCATCCTCACACACAGTGGGAACCACAGAGGGACTCAAAGTCGCTGTGAGGTGGGCTCGAGGAGTGACGGGGTGTCAGTCGAGGCTTGCTGACTGTGCGTTAAGTGTGATGAGAAAGGATCTGCCCTCCGACTTCTAACACCTGCAGTCATGTCCACTGCCTGACATGCCCCCAGGGGCCTGTGACGAGCCCCCAGGATGCGGACGGTGCTGCAGTGCCTGCTTGTCCTCTGAGAGGGGCGGCCACACTGGCCTATGTGTTGTCACGAGGCTGCGTGGCAGCTTTTTCTGCGGTGGAATCAAGGCCGCGGCAGTGTGGGTTCAGTGGTTGAGAGTGTTGAATGTTTAGCAGTGCTCCAGGCTCACCTTTCCCCAAAGAACAGGTGAGGCTGTCCGTCCTCCCCCAGTGAGCAGAGAGTCTACATCATCTGGGTAGAAGAGGCCCGGGACTGCCTGCGTGTGTGCGCATGCGCGCGTACAGAGTGGGTGTGCGTGTGAATTAATGCCAGCCTTCCCAGGCTTCAGGTTCTTGAATGCTGTCACAGTGATTGTCATCATTCCACTTACTGTCCTGCCGTAGAAGACTCAGCTGCTGGTTAATGAGTTGGGCTTGCCGGCTGGACTGGTTTCAGAGTAAGCCTTTAGCAAAGCCCAGGGCCACCTCTGCGGGGCGCTTGGGAGCTGAGCAGCCGCTGGGCATGGGTGCCAGGGCTGGGAGCTCACCACAGGCCTGTCTCCTGCACTTTAACTGGGATTCCCCAGGGACGCAAGTGGGCAAGCAGGTGTGCCAAACGCTTCCCTGAGGGTGCTGAAATAAGAACCCACCCATTCTCCTTCACCACTGGGGCCACTGTCATGCACCCATAGTATCGCACTCAGGCGCTCTGGCATTTTGTTTTCCGTAAATATTGCCTTTCACGGCTGCCAGCTTCCCCCTGATTTCCAGAGTATCAAAATATTGTGTGTCAGTTCTGGGAGCGAGCCGGCTGCTGTGGGTGGGGCTGCAAAGCGGCTCTCACTGCATTCTGCCGGAAGGCTGGTATTTAGGACCAGTGCCACGTGGAGAGGGCTCTGGGTCCTGTCACTGAGATAAAGACAGGAATATCTTATGCTGTCTTTGGGGAGGGGTGCCGGCTGGGCCGAGAGGTTTTTGTCAACGGCTAGGGAAGGGCAGGAGAAGGTTTATTTGTGTTTCCAGGATGGAAGAGTGGATTTAGCTGGATTTTTCAACCTCAGTTCCATTGACATTTTGGGCTGATAGTTATTTACTGTACAGTGTAGGATGTTTAGCAGCACCCCTGACCTCTACCCACTAGATGCCAGTAGCACCCTTATCAGCTGTGTCAACCAAAACTGCCCGTGGGCATTGCCAGTGCCCTGAAGACAAAGTCACCCTGATCGGGAACCTTGGATTTGGACCTAGCAGCCTGGACTTGTTTGGGTGAACTCAGTTTCTCACCACACCCAGCACCTCACGGTTGGGGCTGTGTGCCCTTGTGACCATCAGTGACACTGCCTCTCCTGTGGCACTCTCCAAGGGACTTGGGGTACCTTGATAGCCCAGTGTCTTGAGGAGGGTGACGTGCAGAGTTGAGCAAGTATGTTTAAAATGTTTAAAGTAGAAGGTAGAAAGAAAATAGGTAAGAATAGAATGTCATCCAAAAAGCCAGGGAAGATTTGGAAAAGAACAAGATAATGCTTCTAGTAATAAAAATATAAGCATTTAAATGGATACTTCAGTGGTGGCTTAAACAGCAGACTAAAGACAACTGAAGAGAGAATTAGAGAACTGCAAGGTAGACCTGCTATCCCCCAGAAAGACACATGGCCTAGGAGACAAGGAGAACAGAATGAGAAGGTCTGTCACCTGTCTACATGGAGGCAATCAAGAGAATGGTGGGGGCAACATGTTGCAAGAATATGCCTGAGAATCTTCTGGAAGTTATGAAATGAAAAGCATGAAATTCAGGAATCACAGTGTATCCTGTGTAAGATAAATAACAAGGAATTTACCCCTTGACACCTAGTGGTGTTATTACAGGTGTGAAAATAAATCAAGGAAACCTCATTTAAAATGGAGTCAGGAAGCTCTGGGGCGGGGGGGCTCTCCTGCACTACGCTCACCCTGTTTTACAGATGCCCACAGGAAGAAGCTACCCTTCCATTTCTGGATAGCAAGAAGCTTCCCTTACTGCTCCAGCAGGAGGAGGGAAGCTTTTTCTCCTTGCCTAGCAACAGACCCAGCCCAGGAGACACCACCAGCACTCAGCCAAGGGGAAGCCACTACACTTCCAACTCCCCAACTCCTGGTTTCCTCCGGTGGACAATTTTGTTTATAACAGTCCCTCCCCACTCTGTCCTTTTTCTCTCTGCAAGTTCCCCTCCTTTGTTCTCCAGACTTGCCTGTGGTTTGCCATAGCGTTCGTGTCCCAAAGTGTATGGAATCCCTCTGCCATTCCCGAGTGAACTCATCTTTGCTGGTAAAGCAACTGGCTATTTTGTTTTTTAAGTTGACACGGGACGCTAAGGACAGAGATGTTTACAGCTGCCCAAAAGCAGAGACGGGCAAGCAGGTTAGTCTGATTGCAGACTCCCCACCGGGAACCAGAGAAACCAGAAGACAGCAGATAGGACCTTTAAAACGTGAAGAAAACAGAACTGTCTGCCTGGAGTTGCCGTGCTGGCTAAACCATCACCCAGACACTGGGCCACAGAGGACCCCACGGCAGCTGCTTCCCACCACAGACCCTTACAGTACAGTCATTTCTAAAGGATGGGGCTTAGGTGGAAGGCTACCTGAAGGTGCCCCTGAAGAGGAAGTAGATCTGAGGCGTAAGAAGAAATGGTGAGCAAGGCAATAGATGGTAGGTCTGGGTAAACATATAAAACAGTAAAAACAAGGCCAAAAACCAGGGCGCACCCCCGCCCACACCCACAGCCTGAAGCCTGAAGGCTGCGGCGGATACCTGAAAACTACAATGTCCGTGAGGCTCTGCGCGGCGTGCACGCGCCCTGGCGTGCGTGGTGTGCGTGGCCATTCTAGAACGTCGGGGTATGGGCCCAGGCGCCATGTTGGGGCCCAGGGGACAGCGGAGAGGCCCTTGAAGCGGCAGGAGTGGAGCAGGAGCGGGTCAGACCTGGGCTGGTAGGAGCCCCGCCCCTCCCACCTCAGCGGATCATGACCGCGGCGGTGGTCTCGGAGGTCGCGGTGGCGGGGGCCGTGGCTCGGTGGGGCCAGCGCTAGAGATGATGCCATTTCCGGCGACAACCCCGGGATCACAGCAGACTCCGCCACCACCGAAGCACTGTGGTATCTCCTCCCCCATCAGTTTAGCAGCCCCCAAGGAGACAGACTGCATACTTACTCAGAAATTAATTGAAACCCTGAAGCCCTTTGGGGTTTTGGAAGAGGAAGAGGAACTGCAGCGCAGGATTTTAATTTTGGAAAAATTAAATAATCTGGTAAAGGAGTGGATACGAGAAATCAGTGAAAGTAAGAACCTTCCACCAAATGTAATTGAAAATGTTGGAGGCAAAATCTTTACGTTCGGCTCTTACAGATTAGGAGTGCACACGAAAGGTGCTGACATAGACGCGTTGTGCGTGGCACCAAGGCATGTTGACCGAAGCGACTTCTTCACCTCCTTCTATGATAAACTGAAACTACATGAAGAGGTAAAAGATTTAAGGGCTGTCGAGGAGGCATTTGTACCAGTTATCAAACTGTGTTTTGATGGTATAGAGATTGATATTTTGTTTGCAAGATTAGCACTGCAGACTATTCCAGAAGATTTGGACCTAAGAGATGACAGTCTGCTTAAAAATTTAGATATTAGATGCATAAGAAGTCTTAACGGTTGCCGAGTAACTGATGAAATCTTACATCTAGTGCCAAACATTGAGAACTTCAGGTTAACTCTCAGAGCTATCAAATTGTGGGCTAAATGCCACAATATCTATTCCAATATATTAGGTTTCCTAGGAGGTGTTTCCTGGGCTATGTTAGTAGCGAGAACTTGCCAGCTTTATCCAAATGCAGTGGCAGCAACTCTAGTACGTAAATTTTTCTTGGTATTTTCTGAATGGGAATGGCCAAATCCAGTACTGTTGAAAGAGCCTGAAGAACGAAATCTTAATTTGCCTGTATGGGACCCAAGAGTAAATCCCAGTGATAGATACCATCTTATGCCTATAATCACACCAGCATACCCACAGCAGAACTCCACATACAATGTGTCTGTTTCAACAAGGATGGTCATGATTGAGGAGTTTAAACAAGGGCTTGCTATCACACATGAGATTTTGCTGAGTAAGGCAGAGTGGTCCAAACTGTTTGAAGCGCCGAGCTTCTTTCAGAAGTACAAGCATTATATTGTACTTCTAGCAAGTGCACCCACAGAAAAACAACACCTAGAATGGGTGGGCTTGGTGGAATCAAAAATCCGAATCCTGGTTGGAAGCTTGGAGAAGAATGAATTTATCACACTGGCACATGTGAATCCTCAGTCATTTCCAGCACCCAAAGATAATGCTGATAAGGAAGAATTTTGTACAATGTGGGTGATTGGGTTAGTGTTAAAAAAGCCAGATGATTCTGAAGTTCTCAGTATTGATCTCACCTATGACATCCAGGCTTTCACAGATACAGTTTATAGGCAAGCGATAAGTAGTAAGATGTTTGAGATGGATATGAAAATCGCCGCAATGCATTTAAGAAGAAAGGAACTTCATCAGCTACTACCTAATCGTGTGCTTCAGAAAAAGAGCATGCATTCAGTGGAAGATGTCACGTTGACAGCTTTGAACGATAGCAGACTTGACTTGTCTGCAGACAGTGAAAACGGCATGTCTGTACCTTTACCTTCTGGGGTTACGAAGACTGGCCCAGTGACTGGCAGCTCTCAGGGCAGAAGCAGTCCTGCCCCAGCTGTAATGGGGACATCTGTGACCAGTGTACCAGTTACTGAAGTTTCCTCGCAACAGGCGAATCCCAGTGAGAGCTCAGCGGGTGTGTTGAGTGAAAGCATTCCTCAGACTGCCTTGCAACCGGCCATGTCTCTGCCACCCATCACCAGAGTCGTTTCTTCAACACTTTTGGTAAATCACCCACCCAGGCCTTCAGGGAGCACAGCAACAAACATAGCTAATCCTATTGTAGGAGTCTAGAGGACATTCTCACCTCATAGAGGAGAAAGGACCAAGGCAGCCGAAACAGAAGAGGAACCAGTACAGCTTGGGAACTGTTCAGGCAGCAGCTTGGCTGTCGGCCTCAGTCCAGAGCAGGCCTTCCCAGTACCCTTGCTCTCCCTGCAAATCCCATTCCTGTTATCAAGAATTCAATAAAACAGATTGACTTGATAAAAACAAGCTCAGGGGTCCATGAATAATACTGCCAACTCAATCTGTTGTCTTCAGATGCTAAAGGAGGAAATGAAGGGTGGTAAAGGAGCTGGGACTCCGAACAGACCGGCTTCTTTGGTAACTTGCTTTACTGGGCTGATCCTGAACAGAAGTCCAGGTTAGTACACGGAGCTAGAAGTGCTGTTTTTCATGTGGCCGCAGCAGTTAGATTAACGATTTCAAAGGCCTCCTACTAAAAGAGAAAACGGGGCACGAAACCCTCCAGCTGTATTTGTACCCATGACTGACACCTGGACTGGATTTATGTTTGATGCATTGTTGGGGAAAATTTGCAATACAAGTTGGTATCAGACAGATTTCCTTATATTGATGATGTATTTTGTGTGTATTATTATTAGAAAGTAGAACTCAGATTTTTCAGTTTGACAAATTTTAGTTATTTTCTGGAGAGTTTTCTGTATTATTAATCTTCACGTTGGATACCATTGTGCAGTGGTGTATAATTCTTCAGAAAAAGCATAAAAGTACATCTAGCTTAGTTCCTGTGAAGTAGCTGTAACTCTTTAAAATGAAATGTCAACTCTTAGTGTATGTATTTGACATTGAAATAGTAATGAGTAATCCTTTGGTTTTGAGGGGACAGGATCAAGAAATGATACATGGTTTTATCTGTAGAATTGTTTTGTAGTGCATACAATCACTGATCAAACAGCTAACATTGTCTTGGACCTAACAAAACTCCGTGTTTTCATGTCCTTAATCACTTATCCTAAAACAGAAAAGCTCTTTGTGTCTTTACCTCTCTTCTCTTTGCTTGCATGCACGAGGTATGCTTGTGTTTCATAAAATACCCAGAGTGCTATTATTTTCTTAACCATGATGTAAATGAATGAAAACAGTCTTTCTTAATCTCGACACCGCAAACCCAACAGGTTTTCCAATTAGCGGGGTTCTCATCCCCCCCTCCCCCGCCGGCTTTCTTTCTACCACATGTGCATTTTTCATGTTAAACTGCAGTTTCTCAAATCCCTTCTCTATTCTTCTGGATTAATTTTCCCAAAGTTGGACTATAATCTTTTGCCTTTTTTGGTTATGCAGTAATTGAGACTTTTCACCTTTACTTTCTGTGTCTAGAACACAATTTCCTGTTTCCCACATCTTTTCCCTGTGCAGTCACATTACCCTCCCGCCACCGTCATAAATCAGGTGAAGTGTGCCCAGCACTTGTGTATTTTCAGGAGCTATGGTGTCAGGTTGAAATCACCAGGCACAAATTTAGTCTTGTCATTGGGGAAAATTAGTTTATGAAATGTTTTGTGTAACTGTACTTGTTTTATTCAGCTGGAAATGTGGAACTTTTAATTCTGGTTTTCATTACCCGAATATCAGACTATTTTTTTCATGAGCTGTACGTGGTGTCTCGCAACTGGAGTTTGCTCTGTTTTACAGTATCTGTACTCCTTGTATGTTTCAAGTGCTTGGTATGTATTTCTCCATTAAAAATGCAATAAAAATAAACAGCAAAGAAGTAAGCAAAGGGATTTAAATCTGACACAGTTCAGGTGTTCTTACGCTGTTCTGGAGGAAGGTAAAGACATTGATGACTTTTGACTTTGTTAAACATAGAATTCATGGTATAATATTAGGGCAAAGTATGAAAAGATCAAAACTTCAAATCAAAGGTAAAAAATTGAGTTAAAATCTTAATCCAAAAGAAGGCAGGAAAGAAAGGGGGGTGGGGAACAGGAAGCAGAAAAAATCATGTAAAGAAGAAAATGATACAAGATGGTGAAATGAAACAAATATATCTGTCACTGTATAAAATAAATGGACCAAACTTCCTGACTAAAAGACAGAGATGATAACATTACATGGAAAAACTTAAGTCCACCTATATGCTATTTTAATTTTGAGAGACACACTCAAAATTTAAGACATAAAATAATGGAACAAAGATGTGCTAATGAAAATAAGCTGTTACATTATAGTATGATCCAAACTGATTTCAAAGCCAAAACAATTACTGGGGACAGCAGGGACCACTGCATTAATGAGGGAAGAAATAATGCACCAGGAAAACAGAACAATTTTAAACTGGTTTGCACCTAATTAACCTGTGCATGAAGTAACAAAACAAAGGTTAACAGAAATTGTCCAAAGGGTCATTCTCGTAGAAGATTTTAAAACAGCTCTTGCATTATGATAGCAAAAAGACAAAAAATAGAAGGGAAGCAGCTCGGAGCACCACAGGGGTTGGCAGACTTTTTCTATAAAGGGCCAGACAGTAAATGCTCTGTGAGGCCATAGCATGTCTGTCTGAACCACTCAAGTGCCTCTGTGAAGTGAAAACAGCCCTAGACAATATGTAAGCAGATGTCCAGGGCTGGATTTGTCACCCATCCCTCCCAGCTGGTGTTGGTCATCCCCGATCTATTGGATGTTTATTGTAGAACCCTCCACCCAACAATTGGAAAATGCATATTCTTGAATAAGCATAGGGCGTGTACAAAAATTAACCCCACGATAGATGAGAAAGTAAGACATCTGTCAAAGTATCAGATTCATAGGACATGTTCTCTGACTATAGAACAGTACGGTAGAAATCAGTAACAAAGAGCATAGGTAAGAGTTTCCTAAAGATACAAAAAAGCCCAAACACCATAGAGAGATTGATGACAGAAGCTCTCATGGTATCAAATAATGAACAGTGAAAATGAAAATGGGTCATAAGCGGGGAGAAGATTTCATAATACAGAAGCCTGACATGAGCACTCTCCAGGTGGTGTTAAGGGTGCCACCAAAGAGTCTGTAAAAAGCTCAGACACCCGCTACAAAATAGACAAGAGAAGGGCGTTCACAGCAGAGGAACTGGGAGTGGACAGTGAACAGGAAAAGATGCTCGACCTCGTCAGTAGTAAGGAAACTATGAAATAAGACCCCAGAGATTATTTTTTACAAAATGAAGTCTAATGGGAATCAGGTTGGTGAGGATGAGGAGCAGTGGGGACCCTAACACAGTGCCATTCCGAGTGCAAGTAATTTCGATTCCTTTGGGACACGGTTTGGTCTTCTCTAGCACGGCTGACGTGCCCACACCCTGTGTTCCATTTATCCTCACAGTCTCTGTCACCATGCTGTGGGGCCCTGGTGTGTTTGATCTAACGGGCGCCTTTATCCCTCGAGGTGGCCAGAGTCTGTGGGTCTTCTATGTGGCCACGTCCAGAACTCTGCACACCCTCCAGTTTACCTCCGGTGTGCCACGTCAGTATCATAATTCTCTGTGTGTGTCTTTGTCTCAGAAAAGTCGGGAAGAGACTGTCCCAGGGGTCACCAGGAGACGAGTAGAGAAGTGTTTGTGGCAGGGTCCTCTGAGAGCCTAAAGCTCGAAATAACCCACACATCCGTCAGTGGGGGAACGGAGAGACAGTGCTCCTGCAGTCAGCGGTGTGAAGTGGGGGATTAATGGACCACAGCCACGTGCATCTATGTAGGTGCGTCTCATCACGTTGAGGGAGAAAGAAAATTGTGGAAAACCACACAGTGTGATGTAATTTATATGAGGTCTAAAACCAAGCGAAGTAGGTCAGTATAATTTAGGGTTACAAAAATGAAAAACAAGGGAATGTGAAACACAGACTTGCAAATAGCAGTTCCTTTTGGTTGGGTGAGAGGTGGGGAGAAGGCGGGGGAGGGGAGGGGTACAGCGGTGAGAACAGAGCGAGACGGCCAGTGTCCCACTTGTGTCATTTGGGTGCTGGATGAAATGGTGTCCATGTTATCCTTAGTCTGAGTTACAAATGCTTCGTGTGTGTGAAGTATTTCATAATTTAAAAAAATACAGTGCCAAAGCGGTATCTTAAAAACCTCCACGTCAGTTAGGACTCCCATCTGGCCAGAACACGACGTAGCCTGTCCCTGTCACACAGAGTCATGAGGCTGGGTGATGGGGAGCTTCCGCTTTCAGCCCCACCATTCTCGTCCATGCCTTCCATCCTCAAGGTCACCGCAAGGTGCAGGACGATGGTGGGGCTGCTGCCCTCACATCTCCATGTAAGGCAGGAAGAAGGAAGCGGGGGGAAGGTATCCCTGCAAACGCTCCTCTTTCCATGGCGCTGTCGCAGAAGTCCCCCGCAGTCACATGCCCTCATCTTGCACTGACCAGAACTTAGTCACGTGGCTGTGTCTAGCAGGAGGCTGGCCAGTGTGGTTCCTGGTGGCTGGGTCCGTGACGTCGGTCCTCACCGTTCTGCTCGCAGGAAGGACAGGCTGGATGCTGACAGGCAGTGGTAGCGGTGCCTTTCGCAGCACTCACGCCGGCACGTTCCGACCCTCCCCAGCACCTCAGCTGCGCAGGGCTGCAAACGCGGCGTGGTGGCGGTGGGGCTGGCTGATGTGCGGGGAGGGTCACAGCCCCAAACGCGGACACTAGAAAGTAACAAAGGCCGGAAGGTGATGAGCCACCTGCCCACATAATTCGGTCAAAAAAGAATGTAATAAACGCAGGAGAGAAGAAAGGAAATAACGTAGACGAAGAAGTAGAGAAACAGAAGATAAATACGCAACGGAGGAACTCAGTGAAGGGAGGGGGAGATGCTTTGAAGAGACTAATACGATAGTCCAGACTGGGAAGCCAGAGTTGACCAGGAAAATAAAGATGGTACACATCAACAATATTAGGGATTTAAAAGGAGACAGCTGCAAATACAGTAGAGTTTTTTTTTTTTTTAAGGACCTTGTAGCTAGCTCGATGCCAGTAAATTTGAAAACTTAGATGAAATGGACAATCTCTTAGAAAAAGGATTACCTCCCAAAACCCACTCAGGAATAGAAAACCCGAATAGACTTATAACCTTGAAAGAAATCACATGAGCAGTTTCAAAATGTTCCCTCCCCCCCGCCAAAATGTTCCCACTGGGACCAGAGTAAAACCATGAAAACGTAAGACCCAGAGGGTTGTATGGGCCAAGTCTTTCTAATATCCAAGGACACAATTAGCCCAGTATTACACATCAGACTATTATTATTCCAGAGAACAGAAACAGAACACAAATATAACCTTCATAGGACACAAATATAACCTTCGTATCAAAACGAAGTGTGCTAAAGAAAAAGTATTCGCCGAATTCACTTATGAGAGTGATATGTTGGATGGATCCCCGGAATGTTAGGACGGTTTAACCCCTGACGTGTTGGCAGGAGGCCTCTGCTGCCCTCCTCAGGTCTGACTTAGCTCAGAGCACGTGATCTGAGCGAGCAAGGCGCAGGCCGCAGTGCCTTTCCTGACCCAACATGGAAATCACACACCACCAAGTCCGTGGTGTCCTTGTGGTTGACAGGCTCCCTTCACTGTGGGAGGAGACTGAAAGGGCTTGAACACCAGGAGGCGGGGTCACTAGGGGCCATCTTGGAGACTGCCTCATCCATCGGCAGGAAAGACGGAATACTCTACAACAGCGAAAAGGAACAAACTAGAGACACGCAGAGCAAATAGGTGTGTTCCACTGACGTGATGCTGAATGAAAAAGCAAGCTGGCTAAGGGTGCATGCCACACGGTCCCATGTCATTAAAGTTTTAAAAAACTGCAGAATGACAATGCGCGCGCCTTTTTCAGAGTTAGTTCACGTGTGTACGTGATAGCCGTCCTTAATATATGATAAAAATACAAACACACACACATGGAAATGGTGACCCTAAGTCAGTCAGCATCTCTGTTTTTTTCTGGCTAGGACAGAGGATGTTCTTCCATCACTATCATTTTCTCTCTTTCTCAGTGGGGCGGTGGGTCCATTCATGCTCATTATTCAGTCCAACTCATACCTTTTTATGTGCTTGGAGTGTCCCAGAGGTATGATATACGGAGCGGGGAGCAGGAGACAGGAGCGCCGGAAACATGTGGATAGACAGCTTTCTCAGGTTTAGCTGATGAGGAGAGTTGGGGCGGAGCCTGGAGCTCACTGGGGGGTGGGAGGGGGGCGGGGAGCGTCATGGCAGGGCTGGGAACCCCAGAGCAAGTTGGGTGCCATTGGAAAGAATTCACAGCGTGGAGAAGCCGGGGAGAGCTCTGCCACCCACACCATGAGAATATCGTTGTCACCCTCTCTCCTGGTAATGAGCAATATGTGCTCCTCTGCAGGGATTTGAACCACACATGAAAACACAGAGAAAAACGGTCATTGAAATCCCAGCTCGCGTTAGACCCCAACAAACCATTTCCCCTCTTACAGAAAAGGGTCGAAGATAAATATGAACAGTTGAACAAATGGTTATGACGCAGACCCCTGAGTGACCGCCGCTGGGCCGAGGAGCCGTGCGAATGGCCGAGCACAAGCCCCCCTGCAGTCCCCGTCTGTCCCCGAGCTCAGCCGAGGTCCTGACCAGTAACTACGCCTTGTTCTTCTCCAGACCGTGGATGTATGAGCTCCTAATCGTTGCGTTGTGCCTGAACTTGAACTTCACATGAACTAAATTGAATGTGTCGTCTGAATCTCACAGTTAGGCCAGAAAGACAGTCACGCGACTGCTCATCGCTGCCCGTCGTCTCATTTCCATTGCAGGAGGGGTCATGTCACATTGAGCGAACGTAACCCTATTTCCAGTCGACGGCTGACGGAAGGTTTGGCCATGTAAAGACCTGGGCTGTCACAAGTAATGCTGTCATTAGTCACCATCCAGTTTGGGGGTGCACGTGCAGTGGTCGTACAGGCGGTCACTGGCCATGCGAGCATCAGAGACCCGGCCCGTCCGCCCCCATGGCTCTTACACCGGGAGCTGTGTCCCTGCGGGCTGCTCGGTGACAAACAGTGCTCCTGCCAACGGCCCTCAGAGAAGTCAAGGCCTCTCAGCCGACCCCCCAGGGCACAGAAATTTCGTCATAGTGCTCGTTCTCTCCGCCCCCCATCTTGGTTAGTGCCGAGGCAACGAGGCAACGCTTCTCACAGCCCCTGGGGTGGGGCTGTGGCCACGGCCGTGTCTGGTTCCCTTCTGTGCCTTCATCTCAGTGTGGGGACAGTCTCCTCCAGCCCCTCCCAAGTGGGTGAGCCCAGGGCTTTGATGCCTGTCAACACCCCTGTTTCTCCCTGGAACTGGCCAACGTGTTCAGGACCCAAGTGCTCAAAATCCTCCTACCTCTGGGGCCTTTGTCGTGGCCTTGGCCTAACAATTTCCTTTTCTGTTATTCATGCCTCCCACCGCCCTCAGCCAGTTTTGGTTGTTTTCAGTGGGGGTGTTGTCCTTGTCTGAAGTCACCTGATTATGCCTGATTAGCCCACTGTATTTGAGGGACGGGACCCCTGTCTTCATCGGACGCTGGTATTGAACTTACATGCATGAGCTCATAGGACAGCAGCTTTGTCACGGCACTCCCCTGCTCCTGCCCTCATCGGTGCCTCCCCGGGCTGACTGCTCACACGGTGTGCCTGTGTCAGTTCCCTCTCGCTACACAAGTCAGCACAGACTGAGCAGCTTGAAACCACATCCACCCATCATTAGCTCACAGTTCTGGAGGTCTGCGCGGTGTGGCTGCAGTCTCAGGGTCTCGCAGCGCTGAAACCAGGTGCCAGCCCAGCCGAGGGTTTGTCAGCAGCCCCAGGTGCACGCCTGCCGGTGGCAGATTCAAGTCCTCGTGGCGGCAGGGCTTGGGCTCCCGGCCCTGCCGGCTGCGCCTTGGGGTTGCAGCTCTTCCTCCTTTCCCCGCGGGCCCTGCATACAGGCCGGTGGGGCTGCATCACCGCTCCCCTGGGCTTCAAATCCCTGACTGCCTGCCGGTCTGCTTTTAAAGCTCGCGTGGTTAGGTTCGGCCCACCTGGGTACTGGCGAGCCCAAGGAGAACTGATGAGGAAAATTAATCACATCTGCAGACACTTCCTTTGCCACAGAACAGCGTAATCACAGTGATGGCTCACACATTCACAGGGCGATGGGCGGGGTCGTCGGGGTCACCTTAGAATTTGGGCTGCCACAGTCAGCCCTCCGGGCCCCAGTGACTCAAGCCTGCATCCACACGCAACAAAATGCGCTCACCCACCTCCTGCTTCCTCAGTCTCATCACATTAAAGTATCAGCTCAAGTCCAAAATCACATCGTCCAAGTCATCTGAGTCGCGTGTGGAGGGGCCTGGGTATAATCCCTTAAGTGCAGCTCCACAGAGGAGGGCACAGACCTCCACGTGCAGACCGCAGCCCCGGGGACGGTGTCTGCCTGGCTCCCAGCACTCAGTGGTGGCAGGCACAGGAAGCCGACGGTGAGAAGGAGGCGCTGGTCCAGGGCTGCCGTGAGCTCCAGCCGGGCGTATCCAGCTGGGGCTCCCGGTTAAGTTTCAGGCCCTGGGCCCCCCTCCTGGCGGTGCCCTCGGCTCTGAGCCACTCTTCCTTTGCTGCAGGCAGCACGGGTCTGAACGTCCGTCAGCTGCCTCGTGTCAGGAGCCTCTTTTCACCCCGTCCTCTGTCCCGTCCGTCTGAGCTGGTGCTGTTGCCGCTGACGGGATTTTCTCAGGGACCTCTGGCGGACCGTGGGTGTCAGGGGCACGCTCTCCTTCACAGACGTGCCCCACGTAACCCTGCTCTGTCCTAGCGTCTGCTGGCACGGTGGGGGCTGCTCCACGGCTCCTGGCTGGATTAAGAAAACCCAGGAGAACACACTTTGCCTCTTGAAAGGGTCTTCTGTGGCCAAGCACTGGACTGTTTGACCTTCCCGGGGCTTCGGGAAAGGAGAGGACACGTTCAGCCTTTTCTCCGTGCCGTGTGTCGGACTGGGCATCTCACGTCGCCCGGGGAGGCTGAGCATTCTCGGCCATGCAGTCGGGGTTCCTTTCTGGTTCCCAGTGCTTCCCTCCGTTGAGCCTGCTGCTGTTGCAGGAGACCTGCCTCCTTGTCGGAGTTTGTCACCTCCAGGGGCCACAGGCGCCTGCCAAGGAGCGTCTGCGCCCACAGCCAGGACTGCACCCCCAGCCTGCAGCACACGTCCCTCGCTTCCCCTGGGTCAGTGCTGTGCACCTGACAGAGAAACATGAGTGAAGGAAACCAGCGTAATTCTCTCCACCTCTAGTGTGCATGCTCCTCACACTCACTTCCTGTGCTCTCAGGGATCCTGCCACGCCGCGGCTCTAGAAAGAGCGTTCCGCCACCGCCTCTGGGGTTTTCCTCCCCGCCGCGGGCACGGAGTTCTGCGGGTGTGCACGCGACAACCAGAACCCACAGCCGTTCTTCGAATGGTCCTGTAGTGACCAAAATACTGCAGAGTCTTATCCCCCTACCCCGGCCCCCGCTGCACCGGGAATAACATGAATGTGGGATGCTTTCCAGTTTCAGAGATGTTAAAATGTAAAAAGAAGGCTGATGAAGTATCCACCCAGAGCGTGTGCATGCATTCATTCATTCATTCATTCACCGAGTCAGTCGGTTGAAGAGTGTGTACGTTTAAAAACTTATTTTCGCCAAAGTGACCTAGGTGCACAGTTGAAGCCGTATTTTCTCACTGCTGTGTAAAAGCAAAGGCCAACGGCGTGCACACCCCCGTGCCTGGCCCCGGCCTCGCCTCCCCGCCGATTTTGCACTCCCCAGAGGAAACCATTTTCAGCTCTGAACGGTTTCTTTTTTGGCATTTAACTCCGCATCTTAAAATAATGTTTACCCTACTACGACTTGATTATTTTAATTTCAGGCGTTGCCTAGTGACTTCCTTCCGTGCAGATGGGGTGGTAGCTCCCTCACCGCCCCACCCGCACTTAGAGTGCCCAGTGCCACCGCCCTGTCCTCGGGGTAGACGACATCTGGGTTGGCGGCATAATTTATGACCAGGGTGGCGGCGGACTCCTCAAGACTGGTAAAAGATACTTTTCCTTCTTGTCCAACTAGTTTCTTGCAGTTTAATTACTGTCATGGTGGTTTCTGTGTTCGCTCTTGCTCTTGGTACTTTTGGCCAACTCGGTGCTCTCCCACTCTGCCGGTGATCTTACGTCTTTGCGAGAGCCTCGGCTGTGCGGTGTCTTCTATCAGTTTCATCTCAGAGCAGCGGGCACGGACTGCGGCGTGAGCGTCGTGGGTGGGAGGCAGGGAGCTACGACACTTAATAAAAGGTGGGAAATGGGCACGCGCTGGGACCGGGGGCCGGGTCCTCCCACTGGGTCCAGGGGATGCACCTCCTGTGGCTGTTGAAGCTGAAACGGGTCCCTGTGACGATAGGTTATCGGCGTCTGTTGGAGCGAGCACCAGGCCTGTCAGTTGTTGCTGTGTTTGCACGCTGCTCCTCCGTGAGAGAGGGTCGGGAGTCATCGCAGGGAGCAGACGTGGCCTTCGGTTTCGGCTAAAGAAAATTTCTGTCCGGCCGCACTGCTCTCTTTGGCACACAGCTCTGGGAGGCTCCATTTCCACCTGTGACTAACAAGTGGCTTAAGCGTTTTATCTGCTCAGTTACCCATTATCTTAATTGGGTTATTAGTTCCTTCCAGAGCGGGGATGCCAGTCCATGATGAAGAGGCGAATTAATGCGAGAAGGTCCAAGTTAGACCATGGAAATAATGCTCCTTTTATTTTATTCTTTAAAAATTTTTAAATTAAAATATAGCTAACAGGTTATATCAATGTCAGGTGTACGTCGTAGTTATTCAACATTTATATCGCTAACAAAGTGGTCACCATGATAGCTGGAGTAACCGTGGGACACCGGACAGTTATTGCAGCAGTGCCACTCTGTTTCCTATGCTGTGCATGACATCCCTGTGACTTACTCATTTTACACCTGGAAATTGGAACCTCTTATTCCCCTTCACCTGGTTTTGCTCCTCAGTACTTTAAAATGTAATTTCTGCCCATGTAAATAATAAGACATATGCTTTGGTAAAAAGTTGGAAAATAAGGGAAAGTATAAGGAGAGTAAAAATCACTTTGAGGCACCTCTTGGTGCCTTTTATTCCACTCTTTGTAGCACATTTATTTTCTTAAAGAATTGAAGTCAGCACATTTATGGTTCCATGCCCTCTGTTTTTTTACTTAATGTATTTGTTTCCTCATGTTGTGAGGGACGTCATTTGTAAGGCCAGTGCGTGACTACACCTGACCACGTCCCTGCTGGGTTTTTAGATTGTTTCCCACTTTTCTCTGTTTATAAGTAGTGCTTACATACTTGTAACATTCGTGTGCAGAAATGTCTGATTCCCTTCTGATTATCCTGCAGGATTGCAAGGTACAAGTGGAAGGGTGGAGCCAGTTTTGGACGTGGATGTGTTTATATCTAATGTTGATGCGGTTGGTGGTGTCTGGAGAGCTGTTTTTAAAAGTGGGGGGATCAGGGCCTGTTGATATCCCCGCCAGCAGTTTCTGAGAACGGCCGTCTTATTCCCACTATCATATGACTCTGCCCTTGACTGTCTCTGTGAATTTGACAGGGGGAAACGTTACGTCATTGTCTTAGTTTGTGCTCCCGTCAGGGTTCATGCGGCTCAATGGTTGTATCCTCGCCCTGTGCCTGTCTCTCATCTCTTTCCTCCTCTTTCTTTTGAAATGCTTTAGGCACAGGAAAAGTAGCTGCAGAATAATCTGGTGGCCTATTTGAGTACCCATGACCCAGAGTAAGAAATCAGTGTTACAGATGGAGGTGGGGGCACAGGTATTGTCCCCGGTGCGTCTTCCTGGATCCCCAGGGTATGCGGAGAGAATGCCTGCGCACTCAGGACATCTGTGCTTCTGCCGGGACGGGAATCCCCGGGCCACTTGCAGGAAGGAAGCGTTTGGCAGCTCCTGGGGTGGCAGATAAGGGGATGGGGTGGGAATGGACCCCGCAGGGCTGGCAGTGGGTAGTGGGCAGTGGGCAGTGGCCGTGTACGGCCGCCACGGGCAGCCTGGGACCAGGAGGGAACAACAGTCAGCTGCTCCTGGCTGCATCTGACTTTTGGAATGGCTGGTGCGGACAGTCACTGTAGGCTGGTTGGAGCTCTGGTGACAACAGCCTCCGTCTGCTCCTAGGAAGTGGTGCCCTCAGCAGAATCTGCCCGTGTTCTTGGTCCTCTGGGCCCCTGGCCCATGGCATGTCCTCATGCCCTCTGCAAAGCCGAAAGGTCAGGCAGTGTGGCTGGGAGTCTGCGGTGTGTGTGACCAGCTGTGAGAGGGACTGTGTGCAGGAAAGGCCATGAAACACACACGTGCCGGGCAGCACGCTCTTTGTGAAGTGACACTGCTTACCTGAGCTGTGCTCGTAGCACACGTGCAGTCCGGCTTGCTCTCCTATGTGGGTCAAGACACCCGGGTCACCCTGGGCTCAGCCCTGTCCTTCCCCACCTGGGAGTGACCTCCATCTGTTCAAAGCTCCCGTTCTCTTTCCTCCGGGTTCTGCCTGTGAGTCCCCTCCTGATGCGTGTCCTGCGAATGTCTCCTCGAGCCCTGCAGTTTGTCCTGGCATCCTTTTGAAGGGAAGTTCTTAACACCATCGCCGTGTCAGGCAGGGTCCAGCTAGGACAGCAGGAGCCGCGCCAGTTGGTGAGAGGACCCCGGTGGCTTGGTCCTGTAATGTCCCTTTACGAGACCTTCCGTTTCCACCAATAGCAGATCAGGGGTTGTTCCTCAAAGGGAAGAAAGTGGCTCCCAGACCCCGGGGACCCGTTTGCCTCGGGCGCTTTCCGTGTGACGGGGCCTCCAGGGTTGGAGCAGCTCGTCCGCGGCCCGACTTGCTGCAGACGTTTCTGTTCAATTCTCAGACCTTTCCTTTGTTTTTCCTGCCTTATTGTGCTGGCTCGGACCTCCAGTACACGCTTGAACACAAGTGTCCCAGCAGGCATCCCTGTCTGGTTCCTAATCGGGGAGGAGCGTTCAATGTACATTTTCTTGAGAGATGTTTCCCCGGTGGTAGGGTTGGTTCTGAGAAGCTAGGCTAATACAGTCCCATCTGGCCACGAGGTAGGCAGGTGCTCACCAAGTTATCCTTAGGTCATTGTCTGTCTTCGTACATTTCAGAAAACTTCACGTTTACTTCAAGGATTGCTTGGGTAACTTGGGGCTCATTCCTGTCCTTTGCTGGCCTAGAGAAGGGCGTCCCCATCTGAGGAACTTGTTTAAGGCGAGTCTGACCTCTGAGTTTTGCAGCAGCTCCTGCAGTTTGCTGTAAGCAGTGCATCCCCGACTGCTATTAGGGGTCCCTTTAAATTAGTCTCTTTCCCCCTGATTTTAGTAAAATTCCCTAATACAGGAACATTTCATTGGCATAACCACATCTCGCCTCCTCCAGCCCAGAAGTGGGTGTAAGCAACAGGTGTTTCCAGGGTGTAAAGTGGTTCCAGAGTCCGGGGACAGAGTGGCAAACAGAACCCGGAGGCAAACCCTCAGGCCACATCTACGTCCTGAACTCTGTGACGTCCAGGAAAAGAGCTGTTTTTCTTTCCAGGCTGTTCTGAGGCCAGTGGAGAGCCCGCGGAGGGAGCTCTGCTGTCGGCCACCAGCTGTTTGCAGAATGAATTCTGCCACCCCGGCGTCCAGGGTCCTTTCCTCTCTCCTGGCTGAGAGCACGTCTGCACCAGCTCCTTGCGGAGGGTGAGGGGGCGACGTGGCCCAGGGTGACACCCCCCACCCCCCCGCCACCTCTGCCTTCCAGGAGGGTCTGACCCAGCAGACAAGGAACTGAGGCTGGGGACAGGGACGTTCTGAAGTCCGTTCTTTAAATGTGCCCATCGTGAACAGACGTTGCTGCTCTCTCACCTCAGGGCCTCTCCCCTAGTGTCCGTGCCCGAGTCACACGGTTCGGCAGAGGGCAGGGTGCCCCTGAACATCCCCAGTCAGGCCTGGGGTTGAGCTCTGATTCCTTAAAGGGGCAGCAGGGGTTGTGTCGGAGTCTCCTAGGTGGATCGTTCCCTTAAAATGTTCGAAAGCATCATTTTACTTCTGGGTCTGGGGCCATCCCTGTGCATTAGCTAATGGTGGGCGGCACGGTGGTCCCGTGCGTGTCCCGGGGGGAACGGGGCACGGTGGTCCCGTGCGTGTCCCGGGGGGAGGCGGCACGGTGGTCCCGTGCGTGTCCCGGGGGGAGGGGGCACAGAGGCCTCTCCAGCTTCTGGTTACCCCGCCCCTTGCCTTCATTGCTCCCTCTGCTGGCTGAGTCGCTGCTTTCTCACTAGGGAGCAGGTGTATGATGGGGAAGAGTGAGCCCAGATCGCCACCTCCTAGGAACTGACATGCATTGACCTAGAGAAGAATTAGAAATCCAAAACGGTCTCCCAGACCGGCCAACTCAGACCAGAACCTCTGGCTACACTGAACCCAGTCGCCTGATAGCAGGAAACCACCCCGTGTCAGCACAGCCAGCCCACCGGGCAGGGGAGTGCCACCGAGAAGCTGCATGCTGCGGTGTCCCAGCCTTAGAGTGGCTCGTCCCGGCAGTGTGGGGCTGGGCGTTTTCTTGGGGACAGGCTTTCCGTCGAAGCCTCTGCGCTTGCCGCGTCGGCCCTCTCGCCAGTTTACTTCATTAGGATGACTTTGCTGTGGAACAATGGGCCCTTTATGATGTGTTTATTGCAGAATTTCCTTCATGTGGATGGAAGCCGTGATGGGAGGTGGAGGGATCGCTGGGATGACCTTGGTTTTGGCAGAGACCCACCTGTAAGACCCCAGGTCCATTCCACCCCTGACCTGCAAACTCCTGGGTCCCCGCTCCTCAGTGAGGCCCCAGGGCTGAGCACCCCACACTGCACAGGCCACCGTGGCCCTCTGTGCCTTCCAAGGTCTCTGGGTACCTTTTGTGATCCACACGTACCCACCACCTGTCATCCTCCTGGGAGCTGAGTGACGACAAGCTTCTGTCAGGTTGGGCAGCCCTCGGGAACATAAGAGGGAAGGGGACCTTCCTGGGCTCTGCGGCTGCCCAGGAGCCCCGGGAAGTCTGGAAGGAGGGTCTGAGGCTCACCGTCTCCGGCAGCCCTGCCCTAGATAGAGGAGAAGCTTGGGCGCTAGAACAGCACTTTGGACTGGTTTTTAAAATGTTCTTCTTTCAGGTGTGGTCCCATGTGTGGGCGGTGATGCCACAAGCCCTGGGGTCTGCCATTCGTAAGCGAGTGGAAGTGGGACAAGGCTGCCCCCACCCTCCTGCCAGTCCTGGCAGCGGTGCTGCTGCAGGGAGCGCGCCCTGCCGGCCTGCACTGCCGGCCTCGCACTGACAGCCTTGCACTGCGGCTGGGCCTGGTGGCTGAGCTTGGCAGCCGCCCCTCCCCTCCCCCCTCCCCCCTCCCCTCCTGCAGCCCCGGCCCCCTGCGGGCTGCGGAGGAGCAGGCTTCCTTCTGCAAGGGCGGGCTGGCGGTCCTCAGGCTTGGCGTCAGCTCCCGGTAAGGCAGTGCCCGTGGCCCAGCTCGCTCCCCCACCTGCCACACTCCCTCTGGCTTTGTCTGGTCTGGTTTGGAGTGGGTGTGGGAGGGGATGCTGCAGACGGGCCGATGGAGGGGGCTCAGGAGAAAGTGCTGGGGTCGGCAGGGGGGCCGGTGGCGGAGACTGGCGTTCATGGGTTCCATGTGGCCTCTCAGCTTATGGGCAGAATGAGTTTAGGAGGGCGCTTCCTGGATGGGTAAGACCGAGTGTGTGTGCATATGTACTCGTATGTGCATGCATGTGCGTGCGTGTGCCTGGGCGTGTGTGAGCACGTGTGCGTGCGTGTGCGTGTGCGCTCTGACCTGCCGGTGCGGGAGCAGCCCGGGGAAGGAGCTCCGTGTTGTCCTCGGAGCCCAGCTGGCTTGGTGGGCTGGGTGATGTAGGCAAGTTGTTTCCTCCTTGTAAAATGCGAGGGGGGTGATGAGCGCTTCCCGTCTCCTCAGTCATAGCACATGCGCGCTGGCGGGACAGGACAAGTGGATGGGCAGGGTTTCGGGTGGTGAGGTGCCATATGGCACCCCTGTGGTGACCCAGCAGGCGCTGAAGCTGCAGTGAGTCTGGCGTCCGGAGGGCAGGGCCGTGGGGCTGGTGGGCGGGCCAGGCGGGCTGGGTGTACCACGGGCTCTGCATGCGCCGTGGGGCACGACAGCTGGGCTGCCTGGCTCTTCGGGGCGGTGCCTGGTCTGGCGGGGACGTGGTCAGCGGGTGTAGTCCTGCGGCCTCCGCCAGCCAGGCATGCAGCTCAGTGACAAGTGTTAGGGGTGGTGGTTCACGAGAGGGGCCTGGGGGCCTCCGCTGGGCTCTGACCGTTACCTTGCATGGCTTCTGTTTCAGGGATAAACGCCCAAGCCCGGAGGCTGCAGCGGAGCCGCGCGAAGGGGACCCCAGCCCCAGCCTCGCGGGGTGCCCGGAGCCCCCCTCCAGCCCGTTTGCGCCGTACGGTCAGCGAGACCAGCCTGAGCCCTGCCGCCACCCTGCCCGCTGCCCAGGGCCCCGAGGAGCTGGGCCAGGACACCATGCGCTGCTCCCTTTACGAGTCCCCCCACCTGCTCCTCCTGCAGGGATACAGCCCACAGCACGTGAGTCGCCAGCCCCGCCGTTAGCTACGTCAGCTGGGAGCTCCTGTGGCTACAGTCGCTCTGAGGATGACGGGCTGTAGAAATGGGGTGGTGGGTGGCCTCAAGCATGTGGGGCCCATTCTAGTCTCTGCTTTCAGAGCATTCTCTGTACAGGCTGCAATAGGAGGCAGCAGGGGAGAGGGCCCCATGAGGAGGGTTGTCCAGTTCCTCACCTACTGACCCCAGCGTGGTACCAGGTGCCTTTCACAGGGGACTGTCCACCAGCCTCCAGACGTGTCTCAGGCCACTTCCTGCCCTGGCCTTGGGAAGGGCACGGGCGGGTGACCAGGACACAGGTGTGCAGTGTCCTCCAGGTGGCGGTGGGTATCTGGTGAGTGGCTTGCATGGCCTCGATGTGCTGCAGGGCTGTGTTCTCTGGGGTGGGTCACAGAGAAAGGCCGCCTGCCCCCCACCCCCAGAGCCAGCATTTCCTACCATTTCTGTTGCCTAAAATGGGGAGCCTGGCGGTGGGCCCAGCCATACGCCTGGGTACTGTGGACAGGGACACAGGCACTCGCCCCTGAGGCCTGGCGTTTGCGTTTCAGGATAGCCTGGTGTACGTGCTCAACCGGGAGCGGCACACGGTGGGACAGAGGACCCCCTCCAGCAAGCCCAGCATCAGCCTGTCGGCCCCTGACATCCTGCCCCTGCACTGCACGCTCCGCCGACGCCAGCCCTCAGGCCCAGAGCAGGCGGGTGGCCGGCTGGTCCTGGAGCCCATCCCCGGGGCACCCGTCGCGGTCAACTTCTCGGAGGTGGGGGGCCGGACCGTGGTGCTGCGCCATGGGGACCTGCTGTCTCTGGGCCTTTACTACCTGCTGCTGTTCAAGGACCCTGTGCAGGCCCAGCCGCTCCCCACCCAGGCCCTGGCCCGCCTGCGGGCCGCATCACCGAGCTGCAGGATGTGTGGGGCCCTGCTCCGGGGGCCCACGCCCACCGCCCTCCCCTGGCCACGGCCACTGCACCTGGAATTCGAGCCCGATGTGGAGGATGCGCTGCTGCAGCGCGTCATGACGCTGATCGAGCCGGGCGGCGATGACCACAAGCTGACCCCCGCCTTCCTCCTCTGCCTCTGCGTCCAGCACTCGGCCACCCGCCTAGAGCCGGGCTCGTTCGGGCAGCTCCTGCTCAAGATAGCCAGGATGATCCGTGAGACAGTCTGGGTCAGTCTCAGTCTCGGCCAGGGGCTGCGCCGTCCAGTGCCCTGGGGCCGTGGGAGGAGCTGGGGGGCTGTGGCCTTGGCGGGGGTGAGGGGAAGTGCTGAGTGCTCCTTCTGCCTGTCCCCACTGTCCAGTCCTGCTCCTCACCCTCGTGGGGCTGGCGTGGCTCATGGGCTCTGGTCCAGTGTCATCCTGTGCCTAGACCCCTGAGCCCACATTTGGCCTGGGCATGTGCCCTTCCCACTGGGAGCCGGCTGAGCCCCTGCCAGCACCCCACTGCAGAGCCCCTGACAGCTTGGTGCTGGGGGCACAGGGCCGGTCAGCTTTTGTACTTTGAACAGCTTCCCTCCAGGACTCAGTCCTCAGGCTGTGCCACCAAGTATGTTTGGGCAGAATTCTGGCCATGGGCCCGACCTGGGCACTGCAGGATGTTGCACAGCACTCCTGCCCCCCGACTACATGCTGGTAGCACCTCCCCTGCCCAGAAAATGTTGGCTAAACCCGAGTCCCTGTGGGGATGTTTAAATACGTTGTAAAACCAAGCACATGGGCATCTGCTTACACACCGTGGCTGACATGTAAAAGTGGGTATGTTAAGTTTAACAACAAGAGTGTTAGTAGAGTCTTCATTCTGGTATTTGTAGGGTGTTTGCCCTGTCCTTATTCTTTCTGAAATGGTCAGCTGTTGTGTAAGCTGGATGGTTGTGAAATATTTCTACTGTAGGAAATATGTAGTTCATGTTCAGTAATGGATGGGAAGAGACCAGCTCCACGGACAACGTGCTTCGCAGCACAGCTCAGAGCAGCTCGTCGGCAGAGCTCAGCGATGCCACGCGTGTACGTGGTGCTGTTGCCACTGAACATGCCCCCTGGTATTCTGTTTTTCCCACGTGTGTTTCTTTTTCTTTAAAATTGTAGGAGAAAACCAAAGAACTCGCGGAGAAGCAGGCGCACCTGTAAGTATTTCTGTCATTGTACCTGCCCCCTAGGGAACTGCTAATAGCTCTCTGGTCGACCTCCACAGTCCCGTGGAGCCAGGCCCCCGGGGCCCCCAGACGCCTCAGGGGTCGGCTCTGTACATTCGTCGAAGTGTCCATCTCAGAGTGGCCGTTTTTATTTCTTTAATCACCACCCTGGAAAGCTGTGTTTGGGAGATTTCTAGAGTGTTGTCCATAGGGTGAGTGGGCAGGACCTTCTGGAGCCTTCCCCTCTCTCCCTCCCTCATCACTCTCTCAAGGCCAACTGACCCCTCCGGGCAAACGTACGGCCCGAGGGTGAGAGAGGGCGGGCAGCCACCCCCACTCTCCCACGTCAGTGGCTGCAGGAAGCATCACTGCACACACACACACACACACGTCCCTGGGGGCTGGGAGCGATTCGGCATTAACAGTAAAGGTGTGCGTGTCCTGTGAGCCAGCAGTCCCCCTCTTGAGTGGCCGCCATGGAGAAATGCCTGCACACGGGCGCAGGGGACCGGCCCCAGCTTGTGTGTAAGCCCACAATTGGAAGCCAGCCCTGTGTCACGTTGCAGAAGGTGCAGCAACAGTGAACACGGGAGCACTGCTGCGAGCGTCATCCGCGGGTGGGATCTGCAAGCAACACTGAGAGGCACCGTGCCCATCCCCTGGTTACACTGCACGTCGATGAGGCGCATACACGTGGGGACACCCCGAAGAAGAGCCCAGGGCAGGTGCTGGTCGCTGCCCATCGTGAGCGACGGGCTCACGGGGCCCAGTCAGGCCGCGGTGCTGTGGATGCCTCCCACGGGAAGGCAGTCCGTCTGAAGCACGTGGCCACCACGTAGGTTTGCTCTGTGTCCTCCCCGTCCTGTGAGGGACACGGGAAGAAGCATCGTTACCCTTCCCCTTTCTGAGGTCGGAGCCGAAGGCACAGAGAGGAATGGAGCCTCGGTCCGGAGCACGCAAGCATGGTGTCACCCCGTGCCCCCACCCAGCTGCCCGACGAGTGTTCCCTGGCCCCCGCCGACGTTGTGAAGCTGCAGCGGGTGGCGTGGGCTCGGTGCTGGCCTCGCTGGGATCGACACCGTGACCCCAGGGGGCAGTCCCTGCTGGTTGGGTTTTCAGCAGACGCCTAGCTGGGCCCTTGAGTCCTGGGGGAAATTGAGAAGGGCGACACATGTTGAAAACAGAATGGGATTAGACCAAAGAGCCCCGTCACCCCTTCAGCAGTGACAAAGTTCGTATGCCTGTGCGGAGGCGGGCGAAGGCAGCAGGGCCGTGGGCCACGAGGCCGGCAGGCCTCCTTAGCAGTGAGAGCAAGCAGATGCGTCTGAAGCTGGTCCCTCCATCCCCAGGAGGGAGACGGGTCACAGTGTGGACAAAAGCGAAGTGACGGCAGAGGGGACAGCAAAACTGCCAGCACAGGAGGAATGTGGGGACGGGAGCCTGAGGTCCCTCGGCCACGGGAGCGGCTCAGCAGGGACAGACGTGGAGGAAGACCGCCTCGCCCAGTGGACACAGTGACTTTTCCCATGGTCCTGACTCTCTAGGACCCTCTGGGTCACTCTGACACCCATGGGTCCCTGGGCTGCTCTGGGCATGCCAGGCGGGACGCAAAACCACGTGTGCACATGTGCACACGCTCAGACAGTCACAGCTACTTCAGTATCTAATTCCAAAGGAGGAGACAGGAAAACGGTGTCTCTGCCAGAGTCCCATACCAACGGCGGGGGCCACCGGCGGTGCTCCCTGCTGAGGTCTGTAGTGCGCCTCTGGCTGCTGGGTGTCCAACAGGTCATGTGTCTGTATCTAATTGCCCGGCCTGACCTTGGCAGCTTGAGAGATCGTGGTTTTGTTCACGTCCCAATGAAACAAATGTCCTCGTGTGCAGTGACGGTCCAGGCATAACTCTCAGGCCCTCTGTCCCGGCAGCCAGGAGCCCATCTCCGCGGCGAGCTTCACCCTGGCCGGCCTGGTCCCCGACCTGCAGCACATCCTTTTCTGGATGTCCAACTCCATCGAGCTCCTGTACTTCATCCAGCAGAAGTGCCCCCTGTACATGCAGAGCTTAGAAGACGATCTGGACGTCACAGGTATGGCTCGTGCTGCTGCTGGCTGAGCACTGGGGAGCACAGTCAGCCTGGTGTCAGTGTGCCATCTCAGGGTAGAGCTGGCCACTAGAACAGGGACGGATTTGTGTCAGGGCCTTCCTCTGAGTCGGAAGGGATGCTAACAGTTGGGCTGTTAATGGGGTACCTCTTGTCCATGGTGCACTCTGTCCCCGTTATCTCACATGCTGTCCCACTGTGTTCTGCCTGGGGGAGGCCCGAGGGACACGGGTCACTTACTGTGCACTGGCCCTGAGCCATTGTACCTTAGGAGATGCTCCACGATTTCAGAAACGAGTCTCATCGCCAATAACAGTTGTAGAATTGTATACTGCGTGTCGATTTCAGTGACTAAAAATGTGGGACAGGGTGCATCGTGGCGTTTGTGTAAAATGAGATCGTGACTCTGACCAGGGCAGTCCGGGAGGGCTTCATGGGGAAGGTGGCCTTTGGCCGCGCCCTGAGGCCTGCCTGGGATTCCAGCTGGTGTGTGTCCGACGAGGACTGTGGGGGGCCTGGAGAGGCATGGTGGGTCCCGGGATGGAGCTGAGAAGGAACGGCAGGTCCATCCTTCAGCGGGACAGGATGTGACAGCAGGCACCCAACGGCTGAGGCCACAGCCTCACGCCAACGAGCTTGGTTGTGCCTACAGAACCTGAAAAAATAGAGCGGCTCAGGTCCTGCCCGTGGGACCTTGGCCAGGCCCCAGTCTGTACCAGAAGCCGCAGGGACCCAGAGCAGGTGTGGCCCAGCAGCCCCTGGGGCCCAGGCTGCAGCAGCGGGAGGTGCACTCAGAGCTGGGAGGGAAGCCGGGAAGGCAGGACAGGGTCTGCTGGACGCCGCCCAGCATCTCCGTGTGCTCAGCTGGGTCTCCCTGAAGGGGGCCGTGGGCTCCATGGGAAAGAGCCTGAATAAATGGCACGAGGCCCCGGGCCGGTGAGGGGCGGCAGTCTGAGGTGCCGACTGCCCCACCCTGCGCTTCAGGGGACCTGTGCTCAGGTGGCCGCTGCGTGGTGGGCATGAGCTGGACTTAAGGGCCATCAGGCCGGAAGCCTGGTCAGGCTGACTGGTGGAGGGGGCTGGGCCGCTGTGGGCGTCTGAGCGGAGCCTGGGAAGACTTCGGGGTCTGTTTGCCCTCCTTCGTGTCAGTCGTGGCTTCTGGTGTTTTCTCATCCTCCATTTTACAGTGATGGCGACAGTGAACTTTTGTAGGATCCGAGGGTCATGGGTATGTGAAAGGAAGTGCGGGATCCTTCCGCGTCCCAGTGGGCCTTCCGGGGCTGCAGGTCTGCTGCCTCTATTCCTTAGTCCCCTTGGATGGACACTCTTTCATCTCCCAGGACGAGGCCACTGCCCTCTCCACAAGACCTGCAAGTGACATGAACTCTGCCCCTGCGAGTCGGCTACGGCACCTCCGCCCCTCTGCCGCCTTGCCTTCGAGGCCTCTGGTCACCTCTCTAAACCGCACTAGTCTTCTCTCAGGCCTCCAGCTCCCCAGGACCACGGGGGGCTGAGCGTGGGAGGCTCCTCTGGACTTGGCATTGGCCAGCAAGGATCTGGGCCTCGGGCCTGTCTCCAAGTGCATGTGGTCCTTCTGAGCGATGTTAGGAGCCGGCGTGTTCACAGGGAGTCCCTTTTATTCTGGCTCCAGCAGAAAGAGTCGGCTGGGACAACCACCCCTCCCCAGTGACTTTTAGGTCCAGCGTCCATTGGCAGGCCCTGCTGCCGCCTTCTTGTTGCCTTATTGAGAGGCTGAAGTTCTGGGGGTCCCCTGGGCCGGCCTCCCCGGTGCTGCACAGGGACCTGCGTCTGGCTGCTTGTCATGGGAAAAGCTGGTTGTGGTGAGGGGACACTGCTCCCTGCTGCTGCTGCTGCCCCCATCTTAGGAGGAAGTTAGTTTTGGTCGGGTAGCCCAGTAGATGCTGGGAGTGTGAGCGCGTGGACGGCCAGGCCCCGCCTCGGCCCGGGGTGGGGGTGGGGGTGGGAATCACGCGGCTGGCTGGGAAAGCCACACCAGTCTGAGTGGCCCAGAGACAGTGTCCTGAGCGGTGCAGGCGCTGGAGAGCTCAGAGGAAAAATAACATGAACCAGCGCTTGGGCCTCCTGACCTCCAGCAGGAAGTGACTGGGGGAGAATTCTAAAAGCAGAGATGTCATGTCCTGAAAGCTGGAAAAATCAGTTTTTCATTCCCCAACAGTGTTTTTTGTCCAGGAGGCCTCATCTGTGCGGGCAGATAAAAGATTAGCCCGTCCGAAGGGGGGAGGTGTTTACGTTAGCCATCCTCTGTGAGTAAAATCCTCTGTGAGTCCTGAGGCTCCGCCTCAGCGCCTCTAGACTGGGGGAGGGGGGCGTCCTCAGGTGTCCAGAGGGGTGGCCTCTGTCCTGGGCCTCTAGAGCTAGGACTGAGGGGTGGGAGCCTGCAGGGTGCTGATCCTCTGACAGGCTCACATGGGTGTCAGCTGGGCGGGCACCCCCCCCCCCCGCCCCCACCCCTTGCAGAGCCTGCAGCTTAGGTAGTGTTTCAGGTGGTTTTAAAGGTGTCAGACGGACCGTGTGGCACATGCTGATAGCCTGACCTTGTTGTGCCTGGTGGAATCCCACTGCTCCTTCTTTCTGTGATCCCCTCCTTCTGCCAGAGCCCCCGCCCCCAGGCCTGCAGGAGCAGTGTAGGTTTGCTTTTCGACAAGCTGGTGGCATAGGAGGCCTGCGCCTGCGGATCGTGCCCTGCCCCACACACCACCCTGCTGCCCTGAGGGCTCAGAGCTGGGTGTCTCCCGCCCACGCTCCCACTGGCTCGTTAGGTCACGTGAGTGCTCGTGCTTGTCAGTGGGGCCAGCCTTGCGTGCTTCTCGAGCCCTGGAGCCTTCTGGAAGAAAGGAGCATTGCAATTGGCAGCTCGTGAGGAGCGTCTTGCTCTCCTAGACCCAGGGCCCTTCAGGCTGCCCACTGAGGCTTCAGGGAGCATCCAGACCCGCCAGGGTCCCAAATGAGACCCCACAGGGTGGGGTGGCTATGAGGCAGGCCTCGGGGATGCAGCCTCGGGGGCTCTGAGGTCCGAGGGGCGGGAGAGCCCCAGGGCTTGGGGAGAAGCTCCGTGAGCGGCTAAACGGCAGTGATGGTGACAGCGGTGTCCAGATGTTGGCAGGGGCGGGGCTCTGCCGGCCAGCACAACGCCTCCTCTCCATTTGTGTGACAGTGGGGCGCGGCTGGTCCCTGTGCTCCTGGGAGGCCAGCTTCATGCTCCGAGCAGTTCTTGGCTCTGGCGGACCCAGCGCTGCCCTCCAGCAGTGGGCGGAGATTCTCAGCGGTGGGACCCCCCAGCGCAGTCGTCAAAGGGCCACCAGGGATGAGCAGGCAGTGGGGGGGGGGGGCGCGTGGCTGGGCTGGGGCTCCGCCCGTCTGCACTGGACACAGTGCTGTGGCCGCTTGCCTGCAGCTCCTTGTGAGAAGCAGTGAGGATTTCAGAGTGCAGGACACACAGGGCGTCCAGTGTTTGCCCCCTGACCCCAAATGCTGGTAGATGCGGGTGCAGTGACACCACGTGCCTCCCACGTGTTCTGGAAGGTTCCACCCTGTTGGGGCTTCTGGTTTTGGGGACCCTGTTGCCAGTTCTGGCCTCTTGCCTTTCCATGAACCTCTCCCAGAAGGAAGGAATCACTTGGCATCTGCTGACGCCCTTTCTCCCTGGTTGGGCAGGTCCCCTGGCCAGCCGCTCAGTCTCCCCCAGCTCCTGTCCCACCATGGGGGGAGGCCCACCCACCTGGGTCTGCGGTTCTGTTCCTCCCTGTGGCTAAAGACACAGCTGCGTCTTCCCTGCAACCTGTCCCACCTCAGAGGCCCCTCGGGGCTCTGGGGGAGGGGTGGCAGGCAGGTTGAGGTTGACCTCCGTGCCTCTGTGGCTTTGGTTCATCACATTTTCCAAACCTAAGATGGGACTGCTGGGCAAGTGCACTCAGGAGATAACTGGGCAGATGTTTCAGTGTTCTGGAAGGTTCCTGCATGAGCGCACACTGAGGCCCCACTCTCCCCATTGGTAACCCCTGTGCCGCTGTCACTGTAGGCTCGAAGGAGTCCCTGTTCTCCTGCGCACTCTCGGCCAGCGAGGAGGCCATGGCCGTGCTGGAGGATGTCATCCTGTACGCCTTCCAGCAGTGTGTGTACTATGTCTCCAAGGTGAGCCCGAGCTCGTGGGGCCAGGGGTGCGGCCGGGTGCGTCGTCTTGGCTCTGCAAGGTGGGGGGTTTCGGGGAGCCTGGGAGGAGCCACATGCTTTTTCTACTCGTCACCCCAGGATTTGGAGCTCTAACTGGCAGCCCCTCACCACCTGAGGCTGGTGTCCAGTTCCTCTCCCTCTTTGCTGTCCCTCTCGTCCCACGAACTGTCCAGGCCCACCTCAGGCCAGTGGCGTGGGAGACAGAGTGGCAGCAGCTCTGGGGAAAACCACTTGAGAGGTGGTGCTGGGGCCATGGTTCCTCCTCCGGGACACTGCCCCAGCCCTCTGAGGGGCAGCACCCAGACCTGGCCGGCTGCTGCCCTGGCGTGAGGCGTTCAGGATGCTGACCTGAGCAGAGGTCAGGCCTGGATGCGAGCCTGGCACCTCTGACTCCTCTGCAGCCTCCTGGCCTTGGCTCCTGCCTTTCTGCGCCCTGGTTTCCGCTGGGCAACAGGGTTCTGCCGTGTCCTTGGCTGAGCAGGTGGAGGGCCCGCGGGATGGTGTCCAGTGGTCCAGAGCGTGCATCCACCCACTCAGCCATCACTAGGGAATGCCTGCTTGTCCAGTCTATTCAGGGGTCAATGTGACCGTCACCTCACATTCTAAAGAGAGCCCCTCAATTGTGGGGGATCCCTTGAGGTGCTCCCGCCCGCCACTCTTGAGTCCAGTAACACTACCGATAAAACAAGAAAGAGGGCCGAGCCTCTTCCCCCTAAAGACCCTCGGGGTGTCTGCGGCCCTTTGCTGGAGCCTCTGTGTGCCTCCCAGAGTCACCTGCACCTTTACCCGGAGCTGGTACTAACCCCCCATGTCCCCAGGCAGCTCTTGCGGGAGGCCCTTGCTTGCGGTGCAACCGACCTCCCTGGGGGTGGGCACAACGAGGCCGTCTGCTGAGGCAGCTCGGTAGGCCCGGGGCCTGCGGCGCGGTCCCCGGGCCCCTGCCAGTGGCCGTCCGTCGTCTTCTCGCCCCCAGTCGCTGTACGTCTGCCTCCCGGCCCTGCTGGAATGCCCCCCGTTCCAGACAGAGCACCGGGAAAGCCGGTGCTCGGCCCCGCAACTGCCCGAGGAGCTGCGCCGTGTCGTGTCCGTGTACCAGACCGCCCTGGACCTGCTGCGGCAGTCCCAGGTGCACCCCGAGATCGCCGCCCAGGTGCTGGCCTACCTCTTCTTCTTCTCCAGCACTCTGCTCTTCAACCTGCTCCTGGACAAGGGTGAGGGGCTGGGGGGCGGGGCCTCGCATGCCTGCAGGGAGCACGCCCGCCCGGCAGAGCCCTGCCGTGGTCCAGGGGTCTTGATCCGTGGGGGTCGGCTGGTGCTGTGGGAGCGGCAGGGAGAGGCCGAGGAGAGTAGGAGAGGTTACAGAGCGTGGCCCCATAGGAGCAGGAGTTTCTGTAGGTGTCTGCAGAGAGGCTCCTGGAAAAAGCGGGGGGCTGTGGCCCGCACAGGGCCCTTCAGGCCATTCCTGCTTCCTTTTACCCCCACACAGCCCCTATAGCCTCTGTGACAGAGGGGGGAGAACAGGCTCAGGGAACTGATGTGACCTTTGACCCCTCCCCCAACCCCCACCCCACCACCCAAACGCCTCACTGCAGACATTCTCTATTTCCTTGCCCGGGGCTCAGGGGCGCTGCTGGGGCACAGGGACATGAGCACAGGGGCCAGCCCCCAGGGCGTGCATGTTGCCAGCATGCACTTTGCAGGCGGATGCGGGTCCAGAAGGTAGGGTTGGGGTGGGAGCAGGGGTCTCCGCTGTAGGCCTGGACTCCAGCCCTTTGCACCTGGGATTCACACAGCCCCTCCCTGCTGCCTTCACTCCCACCTCCCATGCCCATCCCACCTGCTGACAGAGGGGCCCACAGCAGGTTAGTTGCCTAGGAGACCGATATGAGGTTGTACCTCTGTCCTCTGAGGCCTGGAGTGGATGAGGACAGGTGCAGGGGACCAGGGGGCTCCTGGCTCCCTCTGGGGCAGAGGAGAGCTGGGCCTCACTTTCCCTCCCTCCCTCCTGCCCCAGGCCCCTCTCTGAGCTGCTTCCACTGGCCCCGAGGCGTCCAGGCCTGTGCCCGCCTGCAGCAGCTCCTGGAGTGGACGAGGAGCGCCGGCTTCGGGGAGGCCGCGGAACGCTTCTTCCGCAAGCTTTCCTGCACGCTCAACCTGCTGGCCACACCCCGGGCCCAGCTCATCCAGGTACGGAGTGCAGAGAGCAGTGGGGCTGGGGCATCTGGCCTCAGAGAACTTGCAGAGGTTCCACAGTTGGCCCCACCTGTAGTCAGGATAATGGCCCCAAAGATGTCTGCGTCTAGTTCGCCCAGCACGACTGCCGGCCGTCTGACTCCTTAAGAGTGGACATTTGTTACAACAGCAACAGAGAACTTACACGCCAGCTCCCTGTCCCCGTGCCCCTCGTCACAATCAAGGAAAACACCTCGGAGCAGGCAGCCTCTGCGACCTGGGCAGTTAGGGACAGCCCGGGGGAGGGTGGAGGATGCCAAGACCCGGCAACCTGAGTGGGCCCGACAGCCAAGCTTGCGCGCCGGCCTGCAGCGGGAGGGGCGGCGTGGGCAAGGCCAGGGCCAGAGGCGCTTCTGCACGGGGCCTGCGGCCGCCGCACGTGTTTGTGCAGACTTGTTATTCCATTTTCTAAACCCCGTAAAAATGGGGAAGCCATTCTCAGTTTGACCACAAAAACGAGCCTCAGGTTGTCGTTTGCCAGCCTTTGAAACACACCGTTCAGACAGAAAAAATTCTTTAAAAAGCCACTTACAGCCTCATAAAGGTAGGCTACAGTATCCACAAAGCAGTAACAGGATTCCACAAACAAGAGAACGAAAAGAACTCTTGGAAATGAAAATGACAGCAGCAGAGATGAACGTTGCAGTAGCAGGATTGGAGAATGAAGTCGAGGACATCACCTAGAAAGCGAGAAGGAACTGGGAGGGCACCGTCCCCGCTGGGTGACTTCGCAGTGACACTGCTGGGGCCCTCCTGGCACCGGTCCTGGAGGGACCAGGGCCATGAGCGGGAAGCCTGGATCCTTGGAACTCAGAGGCAACCTCTGCGCAAATGACGGGATTGGGAGCTGGTGTGTGTGTGGTCCTGGCGGGCAGGGGCTGGGGCGTCAGCAAGAGGACAGCTCCCAGGGTCTGCCCTTGCCCTGCCCCCCGTAGCCCGAGGACTTTCATTGTCCCCTCAGTGCAGACGCCTGCGAACCACAGCCCAGGTCTCTCCATGCCAGCTGTAAACATGCAAAAGAGAAACCAGGAGAGGAAGAAAGGAAAGTTACAGGACCAGCGAGTGTGGCCGCACGTCCCAACAGCAGGGGTCTGAGTGCAGGGAGACCGGTGGCCAGGGAGTGAAGATAAACCGAGGCAACCCCAGACCCGCACAGTGGCGTTTCTGGACTCAGTGCAGCCGGCGGGCGAAGAGCAGGGCGCTGAGGGCTCGTACCCGGGTGCACACTGCGATGCCAGCACAGTGGGCACAGCAAAACCTGCAGCTTCACAGAGTGGGGTCCACCTCTGGAGCGCTGTGAAGTGGGGAGCACCAGGCTCCTCCTTTGTGTGGGAGTGTGAGAGCAGAGGGCAGGCGCTTTCCTGCTGGCCTGGCCACCCGCGCCCCCAGCGCCGCCCTTTCTGGGATCCATAAGAGGCTCTGCCTCAGAAATGAGAGGGAGCCGGGCTCAAGGATGATGGGGACCAGGGGCTTGGGGTGAGTGCGGAAGTTGTTTAACTCAGGGACAGGGACCCAGCCCTATTCTCAGGTTAAGGGAGCTTGCCCTACCTGAGGTGGTATCATGTGTCACCGAAATGATGTCGGATGGGCCTTCATGCTGTTTTTCTCTGCTTGGTTTCTTTTTTGTCATTTTTCCATTTCCTGAGAGTCTTATACGACGGGCAAGCTCCGTGGACAGGCGCTGGCCTGTGTGGGAACGGCCACCCCACCTGGCTCTCAGCCTGATGCCCACAAGGCAGCTGGAGTGAGCTGCCTGCTGGGGTCAACCCTGCCGCACTGGCCTCTGACCGCCCCCCACCGTACACACACACACACACACACTGACCTCACTGTCTAGCAGCGACACCAGGGGCCTGTGTGCTGGCTCGGGACATGTGGCCGGGAGCGCTGGCCCTCTGCCTCTACCCAGAGCACCCAGAGGCAGACTTCCCTGGGGGTGGGTTTTGCCACCCCAGGGCCTTGACCTTGAGCTGCTTCTTGTCACCCAGATGAGCTGGGCAAACCTGCGGGCCGCCTTCCCTGCCCTGAGCCCTGCACAGCTGCACCGGTTGCTGACCCAGTACCAGCTGGCCTCAGCCATGGGCCCCATGAGCGCCTGGGAGCCAGGCACCCAGGACTGCCCCGAAGCCTTCAAGTCAGGTGAGCCCCCTCCTTGGGCAGGATATAGGGGCCCTGTGGGCAGTGCTGGGGGCAGCAGGGGCCTTTCCTGGAGGAGCCCGCAGAGCACCTGGCACCTCCATCCTGGGCCATCTTCCTCCTGGAGTACCTGCCCTGTCCATCCTGGGCACCTCCACAGTCAGGAGTCAAGGAGCCCACCGTCCATGGCCAAGTTCCAAGCTCTAGGCTCAGGTCAGAAGTCCTCCCAGCCTAGGCTGACCAGGCGCACTATTGCCAACAAGACAGAAAACAACGATACTGTCCTGTTTCAAACGGTACATCTGGTCACACTACTGACACCTTGGATTGAGCCCAGTGAGGCCAGGCTGCCTGCAGACCTTTGGGCTGAGCAGGCTCAGCGCCAGGTATGGGCAGGCAGTGGGTAGGAGGGAAGCTCCCGCCTGTTCCTCATCCTGGGTGGTCACTGGCGTCTAGAAGGGACGAGGTGCAGTTTGGGCTGGTCACCCTTGCCGGCATACCCCCCATTGTCCTTGGCAGGTCCATCTGCTCATCCCCGGGTCCCCCAGTATTGGGAGGGGAGGGCGGGCGCCTCCTGGCCAGGAGGTCATGCAGTCCTCGCCCCTCTGCACGCAGAGGACGTTCTGGAGTCCTACGAGAACCCCCCACCCATCGTTCTGCCAAGCGAGGGCTTCCAGGTGGACCTGGAGGCTGACAGCATGGACGACAGCACCTACCAGCACCTTCTCTACCTGCGCCACTTCCTGTGGGGCCTGCGGAGCAAGCCTAGCCCTAGTACGGGCCCCCCCCAGCCTGAGGGCCTCCAGGTACCACGAGCTATCACCTCTGTGGTTGGGCTTTGACAGTGGGGTGGACGCGGGGCCTGGCTGCTGGGCCCCCTCGTGCTCCCACCACAGCAGGGGTTGGTGCCTGAGCGCGCCCTCTTCCTCCTCCAGGGCCAGAAGCACCCCGCCCCTGAGGGGCACCCCGAGAGCCAGAGCTGCCCCCTGGTCCCCAGGGACCCTGGCAGGGGAGCCCGAGAAGCTGGCCAGGCACACCCACTTCCCTCTGCTGGGGCTCCCTGGGCACAGGGCCCGCCAGGAAGGCAGCCGGGCCGTGGGACCCAGGCCGGCCCTCTGCACACAGACTCCTCCTGCCTGCTCACGCCTCCCGGCACCCCCCTCGAGCCCACTGGCCCTGACTGGCCCAACCCTGGTGGCCCATGTGGGAAAGCGTTCCCGGAAGGGAGGAGGAGTGGACCGAGTGGCCCCTGGGGGACAACTCCGGAAGGTGAGGCCATTCCCGGTTCATACCTGCAGTGCAGGCCCCAGACCGTGCTGGCACCTGGGCAAGTCCCTTTGGGTCATTCTACCTGCAGGATCCTGGTGGCACGTACCTCCTAGGCTTGCAGTACCTGCCCATGAACGCCTTCAGCCCTGGACTCCAGGGCGCAGTGCAGCTGGGCCATGCGCAGCCTCCTGGGGGACTAGAGTCACACAGGAAGGGATGGCTCAGGTTATGTGTGCTCAGCGGCAGGGGCGTGAGGGCCAGGGATCAGGAGGACGGGGGAGGGGACGGAGGCAGGACGGGGGAGGGGACGGAGGCAGGACGTGTGTGTGTGTGTGCGTGCGCGCGCGCGTGCATGTCACGTGTGTGTGTATGCATGCCACGTGCGTGTAGCTGGGAGGGCAGTGGAGGGGCAGAGCAGCCCCGGCCCAGGCCAGAGGGAGCTCAGCAGTTCTGACCCAAGTCCTCAGTGCTCCTGGGGGGTTTGGGCATGTGTCCTGAGGGCAGGGGTCCCCTGGGCAGAGCTGGGCCCACACTGTACCTGAGGCCAGGAACCTGTGTGTGATGGGGACACAGGAGAGAGAAAGCACAGGACCCTCAGGGTGGGGAGTGGGGCCTGCAAAGATGTAAAGAACCCCAGCTCTGGGTGGGGGCGGGCTCCCTGGAGACCTCGTGCTGGGCAGGGGGCCCGGGGACAGGGAGCTGCCCGTCAGCAGGCAGGACGGAGGAGGAGTCACCACTTAGAGGTGCGGTGGGAGAGGGAAGCGGGGTGCAGGGGGGTCCTGTTAAGTGAGGAGGGGGTTTGGGAAGGGGGACACTTGGGCACAAGCCTGAGCAGAGCTCCCTGGAAATGCAGGCCTCAGAGAGGGACCGGTGTCCTGGGGCAGCCATGCGGGAGGAGACCCAGGGGCGCTTTGAGGCCCACCGGGGGGTCGCCTGTAGATGGACCCCGATCTCCATCTTCCTGCCGGACGTCGGGGACTTGCTGTTCACTGTCTTCCCAAACGGCATCTTGCTGGAGCTCTGAGCACGTGTGCTCTGGAGGAGCAGCCTAGCCGACGTCCCTGGGCCCTGGACCCTGGGGATAGGTGCCAGCTGCCGCAGGCCCCTTACCTGCACCTTTTCTGGCCCACCCAGGAGACGGCGTGGCGCCCGAGGACCAGCCCCCTCCAGCGCTCTCTAGCCGCAGCTCCAGCACCGACGACTTCTGCTACGTCTTCCTGGTGGAGCTGGAGCGGGGCCCCTCTGGGCTGGGGATGGGCCTGATCGACGGCATGGTGGGTGGGCCCTGGGTTCCCGTTAACCACAGATGGGCCACAGCTCCAGGTGTGGTCACTGGGGAGGAGGGGCCAGGGGCTTGGCCAGGGCATTTCTGTGGAGTTTGAGAGAAAGGAAGGGGCCCTGTGCAGGAGCCACCTCCCCGACCTGCTGTGTCGCCTCTGTCCTCAGACCTTGGGGCATGTGTCCTGGACTTGTGGGGGCAGTGATGGTATCCAGTGCTGTCTTTGCAGACACACTGGTGACCTGGGCCAGGCTGGGCCTCTAGGCCAAGTGTGGGGCTGAGGTGGCCCTTTCTGGTGCCACCGGAGTATTGGGGTCCACAGAGCCCTGAGTCCATCTTGTCCCCTCCAGCATACGCCACTGGGCACCCCTGGCCTCTACATCCAGACGCTGCTCCCGGGCAGCCCCGCAGCGGCCGACGGCCGGCTGTCTCTGGGAGACCGAATCCTGGAGGTGAACGGCACCAGCCTGATGGGCGTCAGCTACCTGAGGTACACCCCAGCCACACTCACAGCCCGGCCCTGCAGGGCTGCCCAGGACCAAGCCCACCCGTCCCCGTGACTGGGTGTTGCCATCATCCCACTTCAGAGATGGGGAAGTAGAGGCACGGCCCCCAAGCCCAGCTCTTTGTGACCGCCCCTCCACCCTTCCCTCCCCTCATTTGACCTTATGACCACCAGCGCCACCAGGGCTGGAGCCCCTCCAGGGTGGGATGGCCAGGCAGTCACATAGCCCCACCCACCGGGACCCCTGCGGGCGGAGTGGGGTGGCTGAGCCCTCACCTCCTCACACCGTCCTCGCCCTCCTGCTGGCTTTCAGGGCTGTGGACCTGATCCGACATGGGGGAAAGAAGATGCGGTTTCTGGTTGCCAAGTCTGATGTGGAAACAGCCAAGAAGATCCGCTTCCGCTCGCCCCCACCCTAGGGGCTGGAGGGACACCCCGCACACCTCGCCCCGAAGTTCAGCCAAGCTGTTTCTGTGTGGGGGCGCCACCTTCCGGACACCGGCCACCCCTCACCCTGTGGATAATGTACATCTTAGTATATATTTTATTTATGACAGATGACACTAAGTTGTGATGTTTGTTACAGAGTTTTTATGTTTGATTTTAACGGAGACGTACAGTCAATAAACTATCTTTCATATTCTTGGAGAGTGGTGGTGTGTGGAGTCGGGGTGGGCCCAGGGCTGCTGGGAGCTCCACAGGCTCGTCTGCTCCCCCCGGGGTGTGGGGGAGACTTTGAGAGGAGTGTGTTGGGGGGACAGGGTGACGGCGGAATGGTTTTAACTAGCTCTGGGTCTGCCCTCTGCCCTGCCCAGAAACAGGGAGCAACACAGGTGGGGCAGCACATCCCCAAGAAAGGGTCTAGAACCCCCAGAAGGCTATAGAGTCTTGCCCACCCTGGTACTTGGGCCTCCTCCCCTGGGATCAGGCCCCTCCCCAGCCCCTCTCTGATCATGACGCCTCAGCTTGGCCCTAATACCAGGCTCTTAATCTGCAGCCCCGGCTGGCGTCCACCAGGGCACTGTCCCTTCACCCTGGCAGGAGGCCCGCCTCCTCCATCAGCCAGCTGACCGTGGGCAGGGCCGGGGGCAGGGCCCTGCCGGCCTAGCTGTGATAATGGGGCTCAGGCACCTCCACCTGGGCTGTGGCCGTTTTCCTCACAATGCAGGGTGCCCATAGCTGGGCTCTGGACCAGGGTCCTCATCTTTTAACAGGAAGAGACAGACGCTGGGGACACGGGGGCCCCGGCCAGTCAGCTGCAGACGCAGCCCTCACGTGGAAAAAGGTCTGGTGGAGGGGCCCCCAAGAACGGTGTCTTTGGTGGGTCCCAAGTACTGGGCCTAATGTGGCTCAACGCCGCCCCCTGGCGAGCGCAGCGCATGGGCGCAGGTGCGGCTGGCCCGGCCTCGGCGGCGGCGCGATCCACCTGCGTGATCGCAGCTGCCCACGGCCGTTTCCAAATGCTAGATCAACGTATTTTTTTAAAAATTCATTTTAAATATGTGCTTGAACCCCAAAGAAAAGAAATCCCAGAGCCCCAAAGTGAAATGAAAGCACAAGTTCCGAGGGGCTGGCAGCTGGCCTGAGGCCTGCCAATTTACTGGGACTCAACCCTTCATTGCACTCCTTTGCAGGTGGGGGACAGAACCTCAGCTGAACCGAGCTGCAGAGCCGAACGGGGGACCCACCTGACACCGGATGACCATATCCTCAACCCCGGCCTCCCTGGATACGAGTCCCGAGGGCCCAGCAGGGTCCGGGTGGGCCGGGGTGGGGGCGGGCAGGGAGGGGTCTGCTGCGTCCTGGGGGGTCAGTGTGTCCTTGGCGCGCCTGCACCGACGCCCACAGGCGCTGCTCCGCGTGTGCGTCACCTGTCGCTTCTCGGAAAACATCCTGCAGCCAGACGCCGGGCAGAGCAGAGGCGGGCACCCGCTGCCAGGACGGCGCCTGGGTCTTGCAGCGCCGGGCCCCCATGGCCTTTTCAGCAGCTGTAGTTCCTCACTGCGCCTAGAGGCAAACGCCCGGGCTGGGACGCAGAGCCCGAGCCTGGGGGCGTGGCGAGGGGCGAGGCCGGAGCTGCGCGGACCGGGGCTCGCGGCTCGCCCAGCGGCAGCACCACCTGGTGGCCCGGGAGGCGGCCTACAAGCCGGCAGCTGACTTCCATAGAACGGTGGGAAAGCCTTAGGGCAGGAGGACGATTTTTTTTTGCCCCCGCGCCCAGCGTGAATCCCCTCTTGGGGCAATCCCGGAGCGAACCGATTTACTCTGAGTTTGGCTCCCGGTTGCAGGTGTCGGGTCACTGGGAGCCCCGCTGCAGGCCTGCAAAGATGACAGCACCCCCAGCGCCCCCAGCAGAGACCTGGGAGCCCCAGCCCTCGCATCTTTAAGTGATTCTGGAGCATAAGGCAGTGCACTGACCAAACGCACTTCCCAGGGGCAGCTGTCACCTCTGGGTGAGTCCCACCTCTTCCTCCTGAGTGTGTCTATCTGATACGTTATTCTGGAACGTCTGTGTCACGAGCTGAACCGCATTCGGCCCTTACACACTGGGACTGAGTGGGAAGGAACAGCCCAGGTGTCTGGGTGGCCAGGCCAGGGCCCCTACCGTCCCCAGGGCCAGCACCTCCAGCTGGAGTCCCTGTACCTGACCCTCTCCCAGGGGTGGAGGGCAAGGGAACAACTCTGCCTGGTTCACACAGAAACTTTCAATGGAAGTTTATTTTTGCAGAATCTCTCCTTGCCCCCCGACTACCCACTGAAATGGAACAGCAGGACCCCGGCCCAGCAGCTCCCTTCCAGCCCCCACGGGGGCAAGAGCCACAAGGCAGAGCTGTCTCACTGCCCAGCGCAGGATGGTCATGAGGGAGAGGGCTCAGAGAGACAAACGTTACGCTGAGGCTGTGACTGCCCCGACCAGCAGCGAGGGGCTGAGACCCACCCGACCTCCTCCCCTGGGATCAGGCCCCTCTGGAGTCCCTTTGTGATCACGACGTCTTGGCCTGGGCCTAATACCAGGCTCTTACTCTGTGGCCCTGGCTGGCATGCACCCGGTTACTGTCCCTTCACCCTGGAGGAGGCCCGCCTCCTTCTCCACCAGCCGGCTGACCGTGCGCAGGGCCAGGGGCAGGGCCGTGTTGGTGTCGCGGTGATAGCGGGGCTCTGACACCTCCACGCTGGGCGTGAGCACAAACTGGGCCACGCTGGGCATCTTGAGCAGGTTCAGCAGCTCGGTGGCCCGCGTACGCACGGCTCCCATGTCCTCACAGTGCACGGAGCTCGTGGCTGGGCTCAGCGCCAGGGTCCTCATCTTGGACAGGAACAGGGAGACTCTAGGGACACAGGGGGCCTGGCCAGTCAGCGGCAGATGCAGCCCTCCCGCAGCAAGGGCTTGGTGGAGGGGGCCCCCGAGGCACCCAGAGAGTGTGGCTGTAACTCGGAGAAGTGAGGTGGCAGTGCCGTCACAGTGCACGCCACCCACAGCCAACCAAAACCCAGTGGACTGGGCCACGTCCAGAGCCCTTTCCACGCTGTCCGGTACCTGGGGATCAGGTCTTGGCTCCGGGAGGCCAGCTTGGTCAGCGTGGTCATCAGCGTGGTGATGACCTGTGGGGGGCACTTGGGAAGGGCGGCGGAGGGGCGGGACTGGGTGACCTCGAACAGCAGGGCTTCCAGGGCCTCGAAGAACTTGTTGATCTGCTCCACAGTGCACCGCCGGTCCCAGCACACCGACAGGTACTCGCCGATGGCCCACACCTAGGCGGGGACAGCGCCTCAGCCCACGGCCAGGCCCTCCCGTGTCAGAAGGGAATGGGGTACGGCCCCGCTTACCACGGATGTGAGCATGTGCCCCCCGCTGCGCATGCCACTGGCGCCACCCACGAACTCCAGCAGCTCCTTCGCCAGCTCAACCACCAGGGAGGGGTTCTGCGCGCACAGCGCCAGGAACTGCGAGCTCAGCACCCTGCCCGGAGAGGACGCTCCTGAACGAGGGCCAGGAGGCGGGCAGGAGAGCCTCGGGGCTCCAGGGAACGTAAGGACAGCTCCGGCCCCTAAAGGGACCTTTCGCTCCAGGGGGAGAGGCGGGGACCAGCTCTGTCCTCGGTCCTGGGGGCCAAGCCTGCAAGTATCGGGCCTTTGGACAGGGACAGAGGGGCTTGGCAGTGCTACAGGTAAGCTTGTGGGACGAGGGAGGACATGGGGACATTCTGGATTTCAGCTGGAGCTGGGGGTGACGCTAGGAGTGGCAGTGCTATGGCAGCCAGAGAGGAAGTGGAAAGTGGAAGCTGTGACAGCCAGGGCTAACAGGCCAGTGACACCAGGACGGCAGACAGGAAGGACCCACCTGTGCACGCGGGCTTCGTACCCCGGGACCTGGTACAGTGAGTCACTTCTCTCCAGGAGCAGCAGTGCCAGCTGGTTGATCAGGGCCTTGTCGGCGAACTGGGGGTCAGATGTGAGGGACAGACTCAGCCCCACCCCTGAGAACCACCACCTTCTGTCTCACTCTGCGCTGGTCCCTGCCGTGCCTGCCAGCCTGGATGCCCCTCGAATGCCCTCTGTCCTGGAAAGGGGGGCGGGCTGGGCCTGGAAGCGCTGGTCTTTCCTCTGCGACTCACTGATGCTCAGCCAGAGCTGTGGCGAGGTCACGGGCGAGGCCCTGGCCCTTGCTCCACGACGGCCCTCTGCCGGGGCGTGTGAAGCCCTGGGAATGGGGCACCAGCGGCGGGCTCACCTGGGTCACTGCCGAGAAGAACAGTTGGAGCAGGGTGGGCACGGCCTCGGCGCACTGGACCACGCGGGCGCAGCTGGCCATGGGCTGCAGTAGCCGGTGCAGTGGCGCCAACCTGGGGACACACGGCGCGGCCCACTGAGCACCCGCCCCCGCCCCCGCCCCACCTGGCGCCCGAAGACACGCTCTGAACACGTGAACAGTGTGACGCCGCAGGCGGGTGCCTGTGGGACGAGAGGAGGTCTGAGCGCCACGGCCTGAACCAAGTCCTGAAACCACCAGCACTGCCCATCCAAGGGGGGCACCCTGTCACCACGGGCATCTCATGTTCCCAGGCGCCACTCCTGTCATCGGCCACTTCAGCCTCAGCATGGCCCTGCTCCCACAGGACCAGGGAGAGCTGGCGGGGGGCTGGGTCTGGGCCTCCGGCTCCGGGGGGGGGGGGTGCCGAGCCTCAGTTTCTCCATCTGTGGGATGTGGCCCCCACAGGGCTCATGCACAGGGTCACGTGGACTGACCCGCGTGACTGAAGGAGCTGGGCCTGGGAACCCGTGCCTGGTGCCTGCTGTGGGGGTGACCGTAGTTGTCTCTCCAGGGGAGGAGGTGCTAGGGCCCGGGTTGGGGGGATGCCAGGGTCCAGCTGTCCTGGGAATGGGCTCTGGCCACGCACAGTGCCCCAGCCCGAGGGACCCTCACCTCTCTACTGTCCCGCTGGCTTTGGCACGCAGCAGGTGCTGGAAGAGACCCTGGAACTGTGGGTCCCGGAAGGCCTCTAGGCAGCTGGGGGTCCTGAGGGAGGTGTCCCAGAGCGGCCTCTCAGACACAGGTGGTGATGACCTGTGAGTGGACACATGCCCAAGGCCGGGCTCAGATGTGGGCTCTGGGTACAGGCCAACCGAGACCCGACTCAGCCCGTCCTCACAGGCACCCACTGGTTACGGAGAGGCACAAGCTGATGTCATTGTGACATCACAGCACCCTGACCCAGTGATGAGCCTCAGAGTGCCTGGGAGTACCCGCAGGGTGGGGCAGGGGCCACGTGGGGGGTCAGACAGGCTGAGGGCTCCAGGGCTCCAGGGCTGCCACTAGCGGGTGGCCAGAGCACAGAAGGCAGCGCTGCATCAGAGGAGGCTCACTTTGCGGGGAGAATGAGCAGGGTCCCCTGCTGGAGGGATGGGGGAGGGGAGGGATGCTGTCGGGATTGTGAGGAGGGGGGCCGGCACGCGTGATACGCTGGTGTCCATTGAGCTCACCTGAGCTGCAGGTCCAAGGCTGCGGCCAGACACGGCAGGTCCAACAGCGCGTGGAGCATCTCCACGGCCGTGCTGGCGTCGACCAGTGACGGGAGGAGCGCGGCGAACTCGGAGGTCAGGGGTGGGCTGTTCCAGGCCAGGAACTGCAGGGACAAACAGGGCGGCTCAGGCGGGAGCCAGGAAGGTGCACGGGGCATCGGCCGGGAGCCCACAGGGCGGCCACCGAGGGACACGCGTGACCTCATCACTGCTGTCACCGACGTGCTGCCACTAGGCAGGGGTGTCTGCGCCGTCCCCAGCTTTTCACACTGCACTGTGATCCGGGCGTCTGAAAGCACTCCCGTCAGTTTCCCGCTTTCTCTAGTCTTTCTGCCTCTGCGTTCACTTTTGTTCCAACAATTATACCACTCTCCACGCGTCACCGCTGTCCCTCTCTCTCTAATTAAAGGACTAAGTCTCCTGCTGATTTTGAAAAGGCCACGCAGTGACAGCCAGTCACAGAAAACAGACGCACCCAAACTAACGGCACCAAAGGACTGGACACACCAGGCTGGGCTGCCGGGATGGACACTACAATTCACGTAAATTCTGAGAGAACCACCAGGTCAGGCCTTTGCAAGAGGGTCAGCATGAGGCACCGCCTGACAGCAAAGCTGTTTATCTGAGACGTACAGACACCACGGATGTCCCGCACCTGGCCCTTGGCCCTGCATTCCTGCCACCTGCCCTGAGTCCTGTGGCCACAGCTGGCACGCGCCCAGAGAACCCGTGGTGGAGAGGAGGGCCCAGGGACACGGCGCACCCCTGTCCAGGCACCCCAGCCCCGACTCTGGCCCAGGGTCCGGCGAGCATGCCTTGAAGAGGTTGGGGAAGCTCAATTTGAGGATGCCAAGGTTTCTGCTGAACAGGGGGAGGTTGTCCCTGCAGAAGCGGATGAGCTCGAAGGCCAGCAGCGGGCTGTGGAAGAGCTCCGACGGGGTCCTGGCGAACAGGTGCTGGCACGCGGCCTCCGCGTCCACAGCAGCTGCCTCCCCTGAAAGGGGCCGGTCCGTCAGGGCAGGGGCCCGGCAGGCGCATCTCACCGCGTCCTGAGAGCATCCCTGATGGCGCTGAGGGCCCTCAGGCCAGGTCCCCATGGCCACACATGTCCCTGGGACACCAGCGGCTCTGGGATGTCCATACACTCAGCTCCTCCCACCAGCTCTGGCCACAGACCAGCCCCTCTCAGTAACACAGGGAGGGACATTCTCTGGAAGCTGCTGGCTTCAGGGAACCTTCCATGAAACTCCGACAAGCCCTCAGGGCAAAGGGGGTTCTAAGACTGACATCAAGTTGATAACATTTTAATTCGCTACATAAATCTACAAACTACCACCAGCTGGTGCTAATGGCCCATCCAAGCCATGCCGTTCCCCGTGCAGAGGAAGGAGGGCGGCAGGGGCAAGACAGCTGCCCTTGGCCGTGAACTGGACCGTGCTCCCGCGGCCCCGAGGGACCGTGCGTGGTAGGCAGGCTCACCGTGGTGCAGGAAGAACTGGGCGACAGGCAGCAGTGCTCGCACGCTGGCAGGGTCCCCACACAGCCGCGCGTGCAGGGCCTTCAGGCAGGGGAGGGTGCGGTACAGGAAGGAGGGGTCCTGCCTGCAGAGCACGTCCAGCACCAGCACGGCCTCCACCAGGCACTGGGGAGACCCAGGGCCATGCTCAGCTGGGGGAGCCGGGCCCCGCCCGCCCGGCCGGCCCGCCCAGCACTCACGGCCTTCTGCAGGTCTGCGTCCCCCTTCCTCAGGGCCCCTGCGGGGGGAGAAAGTCAGTGGTCACCGAGCCAGCATCCAGGCAGCCCAGCGAGGTGGCGCGGGGCCTTCTGGGAGCAGAGGCGGATGGTGACCAGGCGATGGGGAGGGCGGGGCCGAGCTCGGTGGGGGCGGCCCACAGGGGAGACGTGAGGTGGGGACCGCCGCGGGGACGCTGAGGAGCCTGGGAGTGGGCCCTACCCAGCGCTGAGCCCCTTGGGGTTTATGCCTGAACACGAAACGGCCCCCTGGGAAGTAGCGCCGGGGTGCCCGCCTCCTGTGAGCAGCCCAGGGCGAGGCCGTGCGGGCCGGGGACAGGCCAGGGGACTCACGCCGGTTACTCTGCTCGATGAGGCGCTGGCAGTACTCGAAGGCTCTCTCCCGCAGCCGCTCCGGGGGCGGCAGCAGGCGGCTGGAGGAGGAGGCGGCGGACAGCACGGACAGGGTGGAGCCGTCCAGCTCTGACCTGTCATCTGAAGAGAGGACCAGGGCACACAAGGGGACGGGGGCGGCCCCCAGTTCAGAGGGTGCGGAGACAGCCACCACTGCAGACCCAAGGCCCGGGCCCTGGGGTTTCCCCGGCCGCCCCCCGGACGCCCTCAGTGCAGTGAGGTTTGTCCTCGGCCAGTTTGCGGAGGAGAAGGACTTCAGCAAAGGTGTCTGGGTGCCCTCGCTGACGTGTGCCCTGCGTGAGCATCTCCGCTGGTGCCAGCGAGGCTCAGCCTGAGGGCACCCCGGGCCTCTCTACCTCCTACCCGGGTCCCACCTGCCTCCGGGCTGCCTGGGCCCTCGGAGCTGCTGTGCAGCAGCCACGCCCGGAGCATGGAGAAGGCCTGCACGTTCAGCCACTGGTCCTCCGTGAAGCGCTGGCCCGTGGACAGCACCGTGAAGAAGTCTGTGGCCACGGCCCCGTCCACCTCGGTGACAGGACCTGGCTTCGGGAGGCAAGGAAGGACCGGTAGCTCTGGGGGCCCCCTGGGGGGGGGTGGCTGTGGGGCAGAGACTGGGGAAAGCCAATCTCATCCACACTCTCCCAGAACTAGGGGGCACCTGCGCCCTGTAAGACGGTAAGCGCCGGCCCCGGAGTTGAGAACACGGCCCTCGGTCAGGTAAGTTACCCAGCAGTAACCCTCGATAATGCAGGCAACGTCACAGGCGGGGAGGCCGTGACCCTCTGTGACCTGAACCACCTCTCCCCATCACCCAGGGGACAGAAGAGAGGGAACATTCTGGAACCAGGGCAGGTGGAAGGACAGGAAGTGTCCATGGGACCCTGCGGGCAGGGCCGCCCAGGGGCAGGGGCGTTCTGCGAGTCTCTCCAGCCTCACCTGCCGGGCCCTGGGCGTGGAGAAGAAGCCTCCGGAAGGATGTGCGGGCCCCTGCTGGGTGCTGGCATAGCGCAGCCAGTCCGCCAGCCTCTTGCTGAGCACATTGGTCTGGTCTACGGGAGGGCGGGGACCAGGCTGTGGGAACCGAGCTAAACCCCACAGACTCAGGCTGCACGGGGCGCAGGTAGGTCTTTCTGGGCTCCCAGGCCTCCCGACAGCCACCCAGACACATCGTCCTGTCCCCGCGTGGGCTCCTCTGCGCCATCCATCCGCATAGGCCTTTCAGGAAGTGGGGTACCTTCATGGAGGGTGCCCGGGGCAAGGCTGGTGACCTTCGACAGGACAGGGAGCAGGGGCCTCAGGCTGGGCCCCTCGGGTTGCCGGCTCTCGAGGACTTGGAAGACACGCAGGCCCACGTTTCGGACCTCCTGCGTTCTGTTACCCTGCAAATCACACCCGGGGAAGGCGAGGGGCCGACTGGCCCAGGCGCCTGAAAACTCCTGGAAGGGGGCTGTCACGTTCTGAAGGTTGCCACTCTATTACCCCCACGATGCCGTAATGCCACCCTTCACAGGCATCTAGGAATGTCACCAGAGTGGCCCTGTGGCCTGACTCAGCCTGCACACGGCCCTGGCTCCTTCCCCTGGAACCAGGGGCAGCCACGGAAATGGACAAAGGGAACCCAAGCCGAGCCTACCCCCATGGGGACCGCACACCAGCTTGCTGCCTCTCAGGGTCCCAGGGCCACCAAGGGTGGGGTGGCCAACAGGAGTGGTGACAGCTGTCTTACCTGGGCCAAGAGCACAGAGGCCACCAGGCTCAGCTGCCGCGTGTTCTGGATGTGGTCGCAGGACAGGCTCAGGCTGTCCCATGGCGACCCCTCTCTCAGGATGGCGGCACACAGAAGCTGCAGCTGCTCGGGGCAGGCGGGCAGGTGGAGGGTCGTCTGCAGCAGGTCCACACACGACTGCTCCAGCCTGGGGCAGCGAGACCACAGTGGTGGGGTGGCACGCCACGCCACCTCAAGAGCTCCCAGCCGCTCCCCTTGCACCCTGGAGAGGTGGCCCGGGTCCCTTGGGCAGGTGGACAGAACTTTAAGATGAGGACCCTGAGCAATGGTATACGTGGACAGAGAGTGAACGCCGGAGGTTTGTGCCCAAAGCTGACCATGCTCACCTCCTATTGTATTTTGTGGCCGAGACGATGAGGAAAAGTCTCCGCAGGGCGTCAGCGGCATCGGGCCCCAAATCCTCCTTCTGCAGCAGCGTACAGACCCGGGAACAGAACCTCCTCAGCTCCTCGTCTTGGATCGCCCTAAACAAAGAAGACCCTCAGCAACCTGCCGTCGAGAGACCAGAAATGCTGGCTGGAGCTGTGACAGAATGGCTCTTGGATGCAGGGACATTCCTACTGAGCAGAGCCCAGTGTCCAGGGAAGAGGGCGGTCATACCACCCACAGCGCCTCTCGTGACAAATTAGCTGACTGGGTCCCCCACCTGACACCTCCCGGGGACTCAGCGATCCATGGGCCACTCCTGTCTCCTGCCGGACGGGGCAGTTGGGGAGACCATACCTCCTGTAGTTTACGACAACAACCCTTATTACTGGAGACTCCACACATTCAGTGTTTGTTATTCCAGGAGCAGAAGAACTAAAACCGATTGAGTTTAGGAATCAAAAGTAAGAAAAGATTTAATCTGAAATAAGTTGCTTTTTAAGATTCCTTCAGTGAGTCTCTCACTTCTGGGAACAAGAGTTAAACCGAATATATTAAAGGGCAAATATTACGACACACTGTAAGGTGAGCCTACTCTAGTTCTTTAATACTTATTCTGTTTATTCATTAAAAATGTTTATTGAGCACTGACAACAGTCTCAAAAATGGAAAGCCTGTTTGTAGATTTCTACTCTAGTCCAAAACGCAAGGAAAGTAAACAGGACAATGAGTCACTGTATTAGGGACTTGGGGGCTCTCAGAGAAGGGCCCCCCCATACGGCTGTGTCTACCCCTGAGCCATGGCTTACGTCTACTAAACCCATTCTGAACCCACCAGAGGTTTGGGCTCAGGAAGCTGGAATTGGGGCTGAGAGAGACAGGGTGTCCCCAGCCTCTGGGGCTGACAAGGTTCGATCTGAAGGTGGGGTTGTGGGGTGGCTTCTTGTGTCCCCTGTTCTCACTTGAAGGCTGGAAGATAAACGTCAATGGGGTCTCACCACTGCTCAACTCCCTCCTACCTCCTCCGCCAGCCGACTGGCCCAGGTCTGTTTCTAACTTTGGCAAGGAGACCCAGGGAGAAGGTACCAGACTGTCTTGCGACTCTAATGGAGAGTCTCTCCCAGAATGGTGATGCTCCTCATTCCAAATGAATCCCTTCCAACATACTTCCCAAATGACAGGATTCCCTCTATAAGGCCAATCTGCTCAAACGTCTCCATAGCGCCCCACCGCTTTCAAACCCAAACTCCGACTGGTGCTACGAGCCCCCAAGTCCTTTTTTCTTTTGCTTCTGACCCTCCACACAGCCCTTTCCTGGGATACTCTTGACATTTCCCTTGCTGGTTAACCCATGACTCATTCGGAGCTTCTGCTTAGTTGTCTTGTCCTTCTGCACCCACCCCTGATCTGGATCCCACCTTCTGCACCTCTTCATTTACAAGAGATGTTTCTGATAACTTTTTCCACCCTTGCTTTCCATCTCTGAAAAAAAAGTGGAAACCAAAATTCACTCCAGATCCTAACTCCCAACCTTAGCAATATAAAGTGCCACCCCAAATCCCAGGCTTACTTAAACATAGGGCCTGTATTATATCATTTAATGCAGCCCCCATGTTCAAGTGAACTTGAATTAGAATATTGGGATATCTGTCCGACACTGAAGGAAACATGGGCTTATGGGGAGATGGTGCTGCAAATCCAGCGAAGCACTCATTTTCAAGGTGGTTTTGACCACCTGTTTTTGCCCTGTTCGCAGCCTTTAAAACCTAAGCCGCATTCAAGGTCTTGTTTCACTATAATCACAGCATCCTCAGCCAGACATCAAGTGGTCCAGCCCAGAATCCAGTTTTTGTTTTGTTTTTTAAAGTTTACCGTGAGTTTGTGGTTCTGATTGTATTTTCTTCTTATAAACGTGTAGCATCAAGTCTTAGATTAACTGATGGACTGTGGGGTGTTAGTACTGGCCTGCATGCTGCTCTGTCCCATGGCTGGTTGGTTGGTGAGGAAGCGGCTACGGATTAGTAAGTGGGGGTCCAGAGCCAGTGTGAGGCCAGAGGATGGTGGGTAACTTCTCAACCTATCCAGTGCCTCCGCCGGAGGAGCCGTCCTGCTAAAGCACCAAATCCACGGCTCCCCAAAGCCCTCGGAGGGCACAAGCTCCCGAGTTCGCCGCGGCTCAATCCCAGCAGGCGCTCTGGCATCCTGGTGGCTTTGTGCTCCGGGCCCCGGAGCGCCTGCCGGCTGCCGGCTACCCCACTTCCGGCCGGCCGTGGGGTTCTCACCGCCAAGCCCAGCCGTCGGCCGGCCGGTCAGCGGGGTCCCCTCCCACTTCGTTCCCACGCATCCCTCTGAAGGCTGCTCAGGCGCCACCTCCTCCGGGGACCAGCTCCACTCTCCCCGGACCGCCTCACCCCCCGGGCCCGGCCGGCGTGGCCTCCCCGTCCCGCGTCTCTAAGGCGGATCCAGACCGGCTCCTCCAAATCGCCGCGCCCGGGCCCCGCCCTGAGACCCTCCACCAGGCGCCCCAAGGGAAAGGCGCGGCACCTGGCCTGGTGGAGCAGGCTCTCCGCCCCCGCCGTGAACATGCCGCCGCCCGCCGCTCGCGATTCCGGGAGCCCCTCCGGCTTCCGGGTCACGTCACGTGCCGCGTCACGTGGGCAGGGCGGCCAGGCCGCCGACCAATGAGCTGTGGCGGAGCTTCTCGGGGCGGGGCGGGGCGGGCGGCGCTGGAGTCCGCGGGTCTGTGACCGCTCCTGGATGCTTCGTGCTGGGGAGCCCGGGACCCCGGAACCTTGGCACCTCGGCACCCCGGGACCAGGGACGCTGCGCCCCCGGGCGCCGCTGCCCTAATTCTAAGTTGTTGGATAAACACAGCGCCGTTGTGTGCGGGTCCTGTGTTCAGTGCGATCTGAAAATCGGTTAGCAGTTTCTTGCTTCTTAAAGCTTCCCTTTATTTAGCACCTACTTTAGGCTGCACGTGATTTTAAAAATCTTACTCAGTCCCCACCATCACCACAGGCTGTCATACCTCTATTTTACAGATGAGGCAACAGGCCCAGAGGGAAAGTCAATTCCTAGTAATGCTAAAAGACGTGTTGGCCCCAGTACCTCCAGCCTGCAGACTGCGTTGGGGTACAGGCCGATAGTTCCGGCAGTGACCACCCGGGGGTGAGAAGTGCTGCTACAGCCTAAACGGGGCAGGGTCCTACAGGAGGGAGACTTCTGGAGGGACTGGAGCCTAAGACGAGTCCAGAGGGTCTCAGATGGAGGTGCTGAGGATGGGAGGTGGGAGCCAGTGGCGATGAGGCCGTGAGTGTTACTGCCCAGGGGGCAGGGGGTGTGAGATGGGCACCCCGGAGCCCCGAGGGACCACTGGGTGCAGAGAAAGGAACCCAGCAAAAGAAGCCCCTTTCCAGGCAGTCTTACAGAAAGCCTGCTGTCTGCTGAGCGCTGTGCATCAAGTGGCCTCATCTCACCCGAGGGACAACTCGAGGAGAGCTCCGTGACCGCGACCGCCACTTAAGGATCAGTTGAAAAGGTCACACCCCTGTCAGTGCAGGCAGGATCTGATCCAGCAGTTGGAGGCCGGGTCTGTGTTTACAGTCACTCTGTCCACTGCAAGCTGAGGACAGGCTGGAGCAACGAGAAGAAATCTAAGAGGAGAGGTGTCTCAGACACAGACGTCAAGCTTCATGTGCTGCTGAGAGCCTCGATGAAAGGTGTATTTGTGACAAACACTCATTTCTATTAAACACCAAGTCAGGGGTTGTTTGAATCTTCCTACAACAACTGCATGTTGAACCTGACAGGCACTGAGAGAGAGAAGGCTGATATTTCACTGCAGCTGCCATGCTCTACATTGCCGAGTCCCCTGAACAGTCTGTGAGGTAGGGGTGCCCCTTCTGCATGTGAAGAAACAGCCTCTCGTAGGTTAAAGTCCCCCAGCTGGACATCTGTGCCTCAGCACCCCAGTCCCTAGAACAAGCGAGGCTGGAGACAACACGCACGAAGGGGTGGAGTCTCGTGTAGCGACATGCTAGCACCAGAGGCATCCATGGGCACCCTGGAGCTGAGCTGTGGGTGCCTGCGAGTGGAGGTGGCTCCCCAGGCCCGGCCATGTCCCCAGAGCTGCAGACACTGATTCTCAGGGAGACCAGGGGCACTTCCCCAGATCGTGTCCTTTGTCAGTTTGATTCTTCCCAGGATCCAGCCACCGTGGGACAAAGGGGAGAAAGCATGCGTCTCCAGTACAGACCCCTTGGGAAGCCCCTCCGTCTGTCTGTCCCCCAGCAGCCGCTCACCTATAAGGACCATACAGAGCCCTGGTGTCATTTCTTTAATATATAATTTTATTTCTGGTTATAGAAACAAATGCTAAGAGGAGAAACAAACTTCCCCATCCACATACAACAATTTAATAGATAAAAGGACAGTTAAATGAAAAAAAAAAAAGTAGAAATTTTAAACTTTGTTATAGCTTTAAAACATTAACGTCTGATACAATTAGAAGTCACATTCAGATCTCAAACTTTAAAAAAAAAAGGTATGGCTCCTTATTAAAAAAATACTGTATCCCATTTGAAATGGAAACGCAGGTGGGCCTAGCTACTGTGGGTCTGTCTTCCCGCCACCTGCCGGAGTGTCCTCCTGGGTGTCCCAGGCCACTTCTCCTTGCAGGTGGTGAAGCACTGCACGACGTATGACCTAACTTCACATCCACGCCTCTAGAACCGAAATTTCCACTTTGGAGGATACCGCTGCTTTTTAAAGCACTGATTATTGAACACATTGTAAAAAACACTGTAGACAGCCACTGTAAAAAAAATTACGCACTCGCTCACACACACACACACAGACACACACACACACACACCCCCCAATAGCACCCGCCCTCCCCCCCAATTATCTTTACAGAATTATCGGTCAGAGAAGAAAGAAAACAAAATCTCAGTATTGGGTTCAATCCTCCCTCACGTGCACTGAGCTGCTGGGTCTGACAGCCGAGAGGGAGTCAGGGACACGTCCGTCTCCCCCACTCCCGGCCCCGCCCACCATCCTGATAGAGCACGTGAATTAAGGAGGGACGGGCCAAGCTTCAAATGTTTAAAATCCCATCTTCACTGATTAAAAACAAAACCCGGGGCCAGTTCACCCGTACAGGTAGAGGCTGAGAGTGTCCGAGGCCCGTGCTCAATCTAACATCCCTTAGGCCATGCTGGGGAGAAGAATTCATTTCAGCTCAGCCAGCAAGTGCCGGGGACAGGACGGGGTGCTCCTCGTGATGCTGGGAGACACCTCAGAGGAGCACGTCCTGTTTGCTTCAGGGAAGAGGAATGTCCACGTGAGATCACATCTTTTTAGTGCGCCGGACCGCTGCACCCCCCAGGACACACCGAAGACCGAAGCGCCCGTGCTCCCCGGGCTGGGCCTCCCGGCACCGAGTGAACCGTCAGTGAACGTCTGGAGGAGTCAAATCAGCAAACTGTTCCACGAGAGACCTTCCAAGAAAGGATGCGCCAGAACCCTACTCGGGCAGAAAGGCGAGGAACTCTTCCGTCACCCTCGGAGGTGACTGGGTGACTAAAGCCCGCAGCGTCACCTGGAGACGCCAGCTCCTGGGCCCTGTGGTGGTCCAGGCTGGCCAGTGTTCGCCAGGTCACCCAAAGTAAAGAAAAGCATCTGCTGCCTCCCAGGGGCCCCCAGTTTTCTTCTCACTTCCCCAGTTGCTACCAGAAAGGCAAGCGGGTGGCAGAGTGGGAACGAGACCCTCTGAGTGGGTTTGTCCTGGGGAGAAAGCTGCCTAGAACAAAAGCGCCCGCTCCCTCCGCTCGCTTCTGAGACGACGAGCAGCCGAACCAGCCCCCGGGAAGGTGCCCCAGGCTCGTGCATGCAGACTCCACTGCAGTCCTGCGTGAAGATGCAGGGCAGACGCTCGTCCCTGGGGAACACTCAGTCCTTCTGGGAACGTCCCTGTCGCCGAGCGGCTGGGGCTGAACGTTCTGAGAACAGGCCTGCTGCTCGGGGGCGGTCTCCAGCCAGGGGCGTGGCCTCCCAACAGCAGCTGCTGCAGACAGTCACTGCTGAGCCCGAGGCACGTTAGGGTGCGTCACGTCAAGCTTAATGGATCCTTCTGCCCTATCACCTTGTGCCCCTGAACCTTCTCACCACCCCAGAAAAAGCCAGCACGGCCCCACACCATGAGCACCTCCGGCTGTGCCCAGGGACCCTTCTTCCAGGTGGGGTGCTACAGGCAGGTGGGGGCACAGAGCTGAGCTGAGGCCTGAGCCTGGCCCAGAGCGAACCTTCAGCAGAGACACCTGCAGGAAAACACAGCTCAGCGAGTGGCCTTCCTTTTAACATAGAACTATTTCCCCTTAAACACAGTCGGTGACGTGGGCCTAGTTTTTCATTCAGTTCAGAGGAAATGCTCGGGGCTGTGCCCCCAAACCTCTCTCTAAAGCAGCTGTAACTCCCAGGATCGGGCGACAGGAACAGAGGAAGCAGGACGTCCAACCGGGACAGCGGCGCTCCAGGCCCCTCACCCAAACCGGAAGGAAGCACCCACGGCCGCATGCCCGGCCCGCAGGCTGGGGGCCAGGGGCTGTGGTGCCAGCAGGACGCCCCGAAGCACAGACCCCAGGCCCTGCCGGATACCAAAGTAGCAGCTTCTGGTGTAAAAGGAAAGGCAAGTAGCAGAGGCCCTGGCCCAGACCCGAGCACGCGGGTGGAGAGCCCCATTGGAGCGCCTCCAAAACCCGAGCGTGGAGAACATGGCCCCGAAAAGCAACTTCCAAGATGAAAGGGATCTGTAAAACACAGGAAAACAATCTGAAAATAATGGACAGACACCGAGAAGAGGCCATTGTTGTGGGTGAGTCCTGCCCGCGCCTCAGGGCCAGCCCCGTCCTCATAGCAGCACGTCTGAGTCGTTTAAATTATTCTATTAAATAGTATTGCTTCCGGCAGAGGTATCACAGGGGGGCTGCGGGGCTGCGGGCCGGTGGGCCGTGCCGCCACGTGCCCCGACCCACGGCCGCCGCTGGGCAGCCGGGGGGGGACGGGCTCCTCGTCTGGGCGGAGCCTCCCCACCGTTTTTGGTAACTTCTAGAACACGTAGTGCAGTTCACCCAGCATCGGGACGGAGGCAGCGCACGGCAGTGGGAAGCCCTTCTCGGGGGAGCTGAGTGCTCTCGGAGGGTGAGGGGTGCAGAGGCCGGACCGTGGGTGTCAGCCTGGAGACGGCGACCATCCTGCATCCCTGAGGTCATGCCAGGGCAAGCAGCATTTGGTGGCTTTTGCAGGGAAACAGGCCACTCACCTGCACGGACTGTACTTATTTGTACTAAGAGCGCTGGGAAAAACCCTCCTCTGACACCTCCCCAAGTTCAACTTCGTTTCCTTTTTTAAGCGAGGTCTGCCCTAGGTCACAGGGAGTCAGAAACTGACCCCGGAGCGAAAGGAAAGCTCTCTCCCCGTGTGGACTCTGAATGACAAGGGACAGCTTTCCGTCCACACAGACCTCGCGACACACCCCGGGCAGACGGCAGCCCCGTCCCAGGAGGCCTTTTAGAGGAAACTGCTGAACGACACCCACGACCTCGGGCTGGTGCTTCTCCCAGACCGGGGAGGGAGCAAAGGGACCAGGAGCCCACGGCGGACACCCGGGCAGCCCGCGGGGCAGCGAGGTCTCCAGCCTGGGGCCGACCGGGGGGGGGGGGCAGCTCCTGCAAACCTGGCCCCTCCCGGCTGAGAATCCCAAATCCTCACGCAGGGACTCAGAGGCCCGTGTCACCTTTGTCAGTCGGCGTGGTTCTTGAACAGAAAAAAGAAAACGCACGTAAACAGCAAACCCCAAACATGAACCGACCAGACGGGGGGCCGGAGCCACGCGGGTGTCTGCGTGAGTCCCTCAGGGGCGCTGCCGCGTAGACTGCCCTTCAGGGAGGCCTTCCGTTGCCAAACTCGTTACCGGGAGGGCTACCGACGGGGACGGGAGCCACGTCTGTGCGGTGAGTGGCGCCAGCCGTCTGCGAGAGCGCAGTCCCGTGGGGCGAGCGCTCAGGTGACCTTCTCGCTGCCGACGTCGCTCTAAGTCGTCCTGGTGGGAAACGCTCAACTACCCAACGGTCACCGGTGTGGCTGCTCCCCGCGCGGACGGCACGGTTCCCGCCTTTGGTGCTGGGAACTGGGGGGACGGGTCAGGCAGGGCGCGTGGACAGAGGGGGCAGCTGTAGCAGTGGAGACGCGAGCGCCCAGGGGGACAAGAGAAAGTTCTCGGACCCCTGCGGCTGTAGTGACACCAGGATCGTGCCGGAACTGACCGATTTTTGCTTTCCCCGAACTCACTGGGTCGACTCCTCCTCACAGTCCTGCCACTGGGCTCTGAGGGCCACAGGCTCACGGCCACTTCGGGCCTGGCACTCCTGCTTCCACGGGCCAGTCTGGTGGCAGAATGTCCCCCCCCCCCCCCAAGTTGCGCTCACCCACCCCTCTCCACTCCCTTCCCCTGAGCCTTTGCCCGTGTGGTGGGATCATCACTGAAAATGAACAGACAACCAGCACACCGCCAAGGTCAGGAAAGGAGAGGGTCAGAGCCAGGCCAGCCGGACCAGGCAGAGGCCGGAGAGCGCCCGCGGCCCGCTGTCCCACTCGTCCCCGCCGACGCCGCCACTTGTCCACCGAGGCCCAACCTGTGCGCTCGTGCTGGCCCCGAGCAGACGTGCGCCCAGGCACATGCGGCCCCAGGCGACACGGCTGAGGGAGGGAAAGGGCTGCAGGGGACCGCCAGAGCCCTCGGGGCAGGTGCTCGAAGGGGGCCCCCTCCCCACACGCCGGACACTCGGGGCCGTGTCTGCGGGGCGCACATGGGCCGTGCTCGCCCTGCTCCCTCCTCGGAAATCTCACGGAGGCAGCAGGTGCGGCTTCGCAAAGAGCTCATTTCCCCCGGAAGTTCAGAGGCACAGCAGCGACTGCTTTGGGGCTCAAAGAACTGGGGCTCCCCCAGCCCAGGCAGGAGGAGAAGGGCTGGGGGACACTCTGCAGTGTCTCAAGTGACCGACGAGGGTGGCAGCGAGACAGAGTCTGTCACTTCCACGCTGCCCTCCGACCGGCTCTGCTGTACCCGGGTCTCGCTTATCACACAGCCAGCTCCTGGCCAGCGGGCCGCAGGCCTGGCCGGCCGCCTGCTCTCCGTCTCGGCGACCACGGGAGCTGTGGGTCTCTCGGCGCCGCCGCCATCGGGGCTCCGGGAGGCGCAGGCAGCTCTGCTCTGGAGGCTCATGCGGGGCACCGGCCGTGGGCGCAGGACTCCGTGTCCGCGGGAGCGTCGGCGCGCCCTGCCCTGCGCTCCTCGCCGTCCGCCAGCAGCAGAGCCGGCTCCGGGGTCGGGCGGAGTTCAGTCCCTTTGCAGACGCCCTCGCCGTTCTCCAGGCCTGACCCCGGGGCCCATGTGGGCAGGAAACACGGCTGTGATTTCGAACCAGAGCTGAGCCTCGGGGTGGAGAGCCCGGGGCGACAAAGCGGTGGGGGCGGCCGTGCTGGACGCCGTGTGGGCCGCGGGGCGCAGGACGGCAGCACCAGGGCTCGTCCTTGTGTTCCGAGCAGCGTGCCCCGGAGCACCCACCTGTCCCGTTGGTGACCTCCTTCCTCCAGGAGCCCCAGCTGCCCCAAGTCATCCGGGCCCCGTGACGCAGGTGCAGCCCGCGGGCCCCGACCCGTCCCCCGCATGGCTCTCAACTGCGAATGCCAATCTGGGAGGCCAGCGACCTCTGCTGAAGTGACTCTTCCAGGGGACCGAGGCCAGTGAGGGCCCTACAGCTGTGACACCACCGGCCGACAGCCTCAAAGACAGACGATCCCTGTTGTGTTTGAGATTTAGGATGAAGCCGCAATTCCACGTTTCAACAGAACAAGAAATACTTGGGGTCCGAAGCCAAACCAGATCCCTCCCCGTCCCCCAATTAATGCCAATCCGGTACTTTCTGCATCACTATTTTAGGGAGAAAACACCGTAGAACAGTCTGAAAAGTGACGCTCTTGCCTTCCTCGTACGTCTCCCAGTGCACGATGACCAGGAACAGGTCCTGCCCTCCTGGCCCTCGGAAGGCCGGTGTGTCCCGGGAGCCTCGCTTCTGCTCATGGCCGCGTTTGCCTGGGGTCCAGTCCCGGGTCCACTGGGTCACAACCTTCTCCCCCACGCCCCTGACAACAGGCCTGGGAGAGAAGACGGTGCTGGGGGAGAAGGGAATGAAAACAAACTCCCAGAGTCATACAATCAGCTGTCAACTTGTTTATGTGTGTTTGTCTGAAACTCTGGGGGGGCAGGAGATAAGTGACAAGAGGGCGAGGTGCAGGCCGATGGTGGCCATCCTGTCTGTTTGGCACCGTGTGTCGGTCCGCGTGGAGCTTTGCCGTCACGGGCCGAGCGGCGGGATGCCAGCTCCAAGTTCCTTTCGGTGTGTGTCTCACTCCACCTCCACGCGGGTGACTTCACTCCCCGGTTCCAGGCCCCTGTGGGCCGGCGGCCGTGATCACCCCGGCCTGCGCAGCGACAGTCCCACTGGGCTCCTCCATCCGGGACCTTTTGACCTCGGGCTCCCCAGTGGCAGCGGCAGAGGTGGCAGTGGCGGCCACGGTGGCCGGGCTGGTGGTGGTGGTGGGTGCTGCCGGCTCCTCCGGCCCCACCTCGCACACCCGGGTGACCACCACCGGTGTGGATGAGCTGGCCTGGGCCGCGAGGAGCTGCAGAGGGCTTGTGAGGGCTGGGAGTGGAGGAAGAGAGACTGGCGTTGGGAAATGGATCAGGACTGGCACGACTGTGTGCCAGGTGCGCCCAAGTCCCCACGCCAGGGCTAACGAGTCCCACAGGAGCCCTCTGATCACAGTGCCAGCGGTCCTGGGGTGCCAGCCCCCGCCAGCCGCCCTTCGCCCACTGTCTCTGTGCCCCGACTCCCGTGAGCACTCCCTGTCTGACCTGGCCCTGCTTCCCCAAGGGGTGCACTGTCCCTGTCCCTTCTGCCACCCTCCTCTCGCTCTTACTTCTCTGCGTGGATCCTTCTAGGCAGCTCGAAGGCGCCCGCCCTCACCTCCAGTAACAAATGCCCCTGCCCCGAGCTTTCGGCAAAAGCTGAGTCCCGCCCCCCGGGACCCGTGTCACCCAGCAGGTGTGGGCTCGTGCCGCGGGGACGCCTCCGCAGCGCTGTCACAGCACTCGCCGAACGGCCGGCGCTCCGCAAACCGACTGCGGGCTGACCCCCGGGCTCTGGACGAGGGTCGGAGGGCAGCGGGCCTCACCGTAAGCGCTGCCGGCCAGGCTGCTCGTGGGGACGGCGTGCTTCCCGTTCTGCGTGACGGCCCGGACGGGAAGGTGGTGCTGCCCGATGGGCACCGGGGTGGCCGGCTGCAGGATGGTGACCGTGTGTCCAGGGACCCCTGGGGCCATCTGGCTGGCCACCGTCTGGATGACCCGGCCGGTGGCGGGGATGGTGGCGAACGCGATGGTGGGCTTCTCCTCCAAGCCTGGGGGGAGAGGTCCCGTCAGCCCGCCGGGCTGCCCACCTGTGCGCCCGGGGGAGCGGGCCGCGGCCTTAAGGGCCAACACCGGGAGACACCCCGCCGATGGGGTGGGTTTTGAAACAAGAGAAAAACAATAGGATTTTAGAAAAAAATGTAAATGGCTTAAACTTTAACCAGCCCAAACGTAATCCGAGGGAGGAAACGTTTCATTTGGAATGAGACCGTTCGCATGGGGACCGTCACTCTCCTTCACCACTCTGCCTTCGTCTCAGGACAGTGCCAGGACACAGCCAGGACGGTCTCAGGACACAGCCAGGACAGTGTCAGGATAGAGCCAGGATGGTCTCAGGACAGTGCCAGGACGGTCTCAGGACACAGCCAGGACGGTCTCAGGACAGAGCCAGGACGGTCTCAGGACACAGCCAGGACGGTCTCAGGACACAGCCAGGACGGTCTCAGGACAGAGCCAGGACGGTCTCAGGACACAGCCAGGACAGTCTCAGGACACAGCCAGGAAGGTCTCAGGACAGAGCCAGGACAATGACGCTGGGAGCCCTTGACTCCCAAGGGGCGGGATGCACCCGCTCTCCCACCTGTCCCCGCCCCACGACCGGGTTCCCAATTCAGGATTCCGTAACCACTTTCACTTTAAATGACTGCTCAGGGCGGCTCGCAAGGGTGTGACAGGGCTGTCCCAATTAGAGGGCCCCAGGGTGAGCTCGAGGCTTCGTGCACCTGAGGGCCTCTGACACGGAGAGGAGTGCATCCTGGACAAGGATGAGAGTTGACTTAAAAGGACACACTCCCCGAAATACAAGTACGGGAGAGGCGCAGCTGCCTGAGAGTCCCCGGCTCCGTGGCCCCAGCACCTGGGCTCCAGTCCCCCAGGACCAGGCGGCGCTGCCTTCTGGGACTCAGCCACATGACCCCACAGCCGCGTTACCTCTCGCCTCACTGCCCAGGTCCAGCACGGCTGTGCCCGCTGCTTCGGGGGTGCCCCCTGCCGAGGCCTGGCTGGCGAGGATGTACCCATTGGCGGAGCTGGCGGAGGAGGTGACCACCCTGAGCATGGTGACAGGGGGTGCCTGCTGCACGACGTGGATGGCGTGGCCGGAGGGCTGCTGCGCCGTCACTATGGATGCTGGCATGTAGGCCACGGGCTTGGCCACTAGACTAGGAGGTCGGGGGGGCACGGCCATGATCACGGGCTGGGCACTGACGGGGGAGCCTGCGGAGAGGGAGCGTGAGGTGAGCGGCACGCTGGACGCCGGCGCCGCGGCCCGATCGGCTGCTGCCACAGCGGACGACAGGACAAACCCGCTCTTACCGGGTGCGCTTTGGGAGTACCGGTACTCTGGAACGGAAGCTAACTTTGAACCAAAGTCAGCGTCATGTGGAATGGGGGAGCCCTCCCGAGACAGGCACTCTGGGGTCTGCAGGCCGCTAGAACGAGGGGACACCAGCCCAGGGTGAGTGGGTGAGGCTGGAGCGCTCCTAAGAAAGGGGGAGAAGGGGGCGTGGTCATCAGCAATGCCTGGGAAACGGAAGCTGCTCAACAGAACCTGCGGCACCAGTGCGTCCCCGCCCTCCACCCAACACTGACCGTCGTCACAGCAGCCCAGCATTGGGATGAACTGTCCCCCAAAAGACATATCGGGGTCCTAACCGCTAGTGCCCCAGAAGGGGGCCCTCTTTGGAGACAGGGCCCTTACAGAGAGTCCTCACAGAGGCGATCAGTTAGATGAGGTCAGGAGGGTGGGCAGTGTCCTTACGAAAAGGGAAAATGTGGACGCGGACGTGCACACAGAGGGCGGGCTGCGAGGATGAGGGTGGAGGCCGGGGTGATGCGTCTACAGGCCCCGGAGCGTCAGACACTGCCAGCGAACCCCAGGAGCTGGGGGGTGGGGGGGCAGCCTCGAAGGAGCTGCCCTGTCCACACCTGACCTCCGACTTTGGCCTCCAGGTTTGTGGAACTTGGTTGTGGCAGCCCTGGGACATAGCAGTCTTTGCTAAAAGTCCTCTCCGAGCAACGTGGTGCTTCGGGAAACCTGAGCTCAGCTGAAACGTCCCAACGACATGAATTGCGACCTTAGCTATCTGACCAAGTCGCCTTCGTTCCAATCTCTAGTCTCATCAGACGAGTGACAGTTGTGACAGCCGAGTACGGGGAGGAGCACGTCCGAACGCTGAGGCAAGTCTTTCGCTCACCGTGTCTGCAACGCGGTCTCGACAGAGACAGCGCCAGGCGCTCGCCCGTCCCCACGTGGGAGAGTTCCCGAGGACGTCTCCCTATCTCCTCACCTCGACTTCTCCCCAGACTGGTCACCCTGGCAGGACCGCTGGGCCTGTCCACACACAGCCTGCGCCCCTTTGGACCATGCACAGCGGGACAGGCCTGGGCCTGGGGACGGGCCCTGCTGCTGGGGACGGGCCAGGCTGCCCGGCTTGGTCTGCGGACAGACGGGGCCCCATTGGGATCTCAGCTTTACTGCTGACAGTCTGTGTGAGTCCTGCTCCTGTCTGTCCCTGCCGAGATGCAGCGCCACCAGGGACAAGGGAGGCTGTGCAGCATGTCCTTCCAGCGGGCAACATGATGCCATCGTGTCGCCGCAGTGCACCCGTCTCTCCCCCAACCCCGTTTTCAGGTGCCACCCCCTCCCCCCCGCACACCATCCAGCCTCTGAGAACTGACATGTCAGAGGGGCCGCCGGGCCCCCACACGGCAGGGCGGAGGCTCACCTGGATGACAGAGGCCCGAAGGGGGTGCGGAAGCAGGAGACGCCCCTCTGCCTCCGCTTCCGGAAGGCCTGGTCCACGAGCTTGGCCTCTGAGGCCGGGTCTATCCGCCAAAAAGAGCCCTTCCCAGGCTCCTCCTGGGAGCGAGGGACCTTGATGAAGTAGCGGTTCAAGGAGAGGTTGTGTCGGATGGAATTCTGTGGGCAAGCGGAGACGTCACCGGTCAGCAGTGACTCAGCAAGCAAACCCCGCCCGCCTGGAGCCCGGGGTCCGGCCAGCAAGGGCTCCCCGCGGGCCGGCCAGGTACCCCTGCTTGGTGGGGAAGGGCAAAGGAAGGCACCGGTGGTTGTTCCTGTCGGAGCTCAGCACAGCAGCCCGCCATTCTTTACAGAAAAAGCAAGACAGAAAGAAGGCAAGCCGGTGCAAAACCCGCGCTGAATCCACCAGCAACGGGAAAGACGAGCAGGAGAAACGTGAGGGCGACATGCTGGCTAGGCCCAGTGGGGACAAGGTGTTAGGATCCTCCACAGGAACACCACACCGTCTGCACGCGTGGATGTGTCGGGCTGTACCGCTCACAGCACACCCAATTAACAGGCAGACAGACCACACTGCACGGTTCTGGACCTCAGCGGGGACGGCATTTTGGGCTCACTGGGGCGCAGCTCGTTTTAGCTCTGCTGCAGGCGTCCAGGTGACAGACAGCGCCCCTGTCACACCGGGCTGGGGCGGGCTCACCTGCCAGCCCTTGTCGGCCGTGCGGTAGTACGGGTAATGCTTGGTGATGTGCGCGTAGATGCCACTTAGTGTTAGCTGCCGGTCCTGGGCCGAGGAGATGGCCTGCACGATGAGCTGCGCGTATGAGTACGGTGGCTTCGACTCGTCCTGGGGGCGACAATGCAAGGGTGAGCGTGGGACGTGCTCCCACTCCGGCCGGCCCACCTGAGCCCCGCGAGCGGGGAGAACCTTCCACTGGGTCCGGGAGCCACAGCGTGCATCCCAGTGACCTGCACCTGCTCCACCACATGCTCGCTTCACGCTGGAGCCCCCACCCAACCCCGGAAGGGAAAGCAGGTCTCTGCTGTGACTTATCCTGAAATTGCTCAGCTCCGCCACAAGCTGACGCTGAAAGTTATCGGACGGGACTGAGCTAGACACAAAGCTGTGAGGCAAAGCCCTGCCGCTTCCCCCAGACCCCTGGAAACTCTGAGGCCGCCTGTCAACAGCAGGTGGTAGGGGACAAGCAGGAGGGAGAGGGTCCAGGCACCCCCACACGCAGGGGCCACGCCACTGTGGTCTCCAGAGCCCCGCCCCATGCCCCACCCCCACTGCAGTCTCTGGAGCCCCGCCCAGTGGTCCCTGGAGCCCACCCTGTGCCCCGCCCCCATGCCAGGGCTTGGACCTTGGGGCTGTCCCCTCCGGACGTGTCAGCCTGCTGCTCGGAGGCGGCCTTTGCAGCGAACTCTGCTGCCAGCTGCAAGTCTGAGGTCACGTTCTGGACGAAGCGGTAGCTGGAAGACCCGGCTCCTCGAGGACTGGCCGGGCAGGAGTTGGGGACACTGCAGAGAGAAAGGACACGTCTTAAACTCGCGGTCCTGAGGGGGAATGACTTTGTGTAGGAAACAGGGTTTTGGCACCTCCCTGGATGATACAGGGTGAAAGAGAAGTTCACCACCCCGCCAGCATGACACTGCACCACCGCTTGGTAAAGGGCAGGCCAAGTGCTAACAGAGTGCCACAGTCACGGTGCCCTCGACCCAGGCTGCTGCAGAGGGAGCTGAGCTGCAGTCCTGCCAGGTCCCAGCAAGGCAGCGGGGCCGCCCGCTGTCCCTGCTCACTCGTCCACACGATGGCGCCGTGAGCACAGGCCGGGGCGAGGCAGCAGGGCCGCCCGCTGTCCCTGCTCACTCGTCCACACGATGGCGCCGTGAGCACAGGCCGGGGCGAGGCAGCGGGGCCGCCCGCTGTCCTGTGCTTACTCGTCCACACGATGGCGCCGTGAGCACAGGCCGGGGCGAGGCAGCGGGGCCGCCCGCTGTCCCTGCTCACTCGTCCACACGATGGCGCCGTGAGCACAGGCCGGGGCGAGGCAGCGGGGCCGCCCGCTGTCCTGTGCTTACTCGTCCACACGATGGCGCCGTGAGCACAGGCCGGGGCGAGGCAGCGGGGCCGCCCGCTGTCCTGTGCTTACTCGTCCACACGATGGCGCCGTGAGCACAGGCCGGGGCGAGGCAGCGGGGCCGCCCGC